>APFE031497868.1:0-10503 GCA_000404065.3 Pinus taeda
TTGCACAATTGATAATCACATGCTAATAATTAATCTTTGTTGCTTTCGACTTTGTTATAAAAACCAAACATTAGTGCCAGCGCATATTATTACAATTTATTAATTTTGTTTAAATGACACAATTAGCTTATTACAAGCAGGATTAACTTATACATAAAACATACTTATTTTACCCTAAAGACACATTTTGTCTTGCAATCCCATTTACTTTTTCTATTTTTTTCTTCAAAACAATTTTTCAGAATACAATATTATTTACAATTCCATCAACTGAAAGATAATAGCCAATCATCATTTGATCCAATGAATCATAGGACCCTAACACTAGCTCGAACAGGGGATGGCATCCTCCCCGTGAGGTGCTAAAGAACACCATAGACTAGTAGCTTGATCCATTGGGCTAAACCCAAGCTTGCAACATGCTCTGCCATGAAACCACTACAACTGAAAAACAATTGATCATATGTTCTAATCCTCAAACAAAACCAAATCCATCCATCAAGTTGTAATATGAACTGTACACTTCAGACTGAAAGTAATGCGACTAAAAAATATTCTTAGAGTCCTGAGCTTATTTGCACACACCTACCTACCTTACACTGTTAAGACGCTGTTGAATCAAATGACAAAAAAATGACAATGAATCCAATCATGTAGCTAATGAAATAAGTGGACTACTTGACTATGCGTTAACAAAATCAAAGTTGGAATACGTAGTAACAATGGCAACCGATGATGGATCTGGTTCTCATAGTAAAAGCATGATTTAAAACTCAAGTTGAAAATACCTTTTATGTAGTTCACTACGGGATCAATAAAGACATGATCTACTAGTTGATCCTCCATGTATTCAATGACCAGTTTAACATGGCTGAGTTTTCCAGTTGTATCTTCAATGTTAATCCATGATTTAAACTGTACAGTGTCAGTCTTGTGTTTAAAAACAGAACAATCATCAATATGAAAATCAAAGGGTAGTACAATCTCCTCTCATTTTGGCGAAGGAAGATCTTTAAAGAACAATTTCAGATCTTGGAAACTGTAGGACTAAATCTGAGTATCTAAGAGTTCAATATCCTTCTCAAGTCTTTCAGCAAATAACTCAAGAAAACAAACTTTGATTTCAAACGAAAATTTGCATGATTTCAAACAATAAAACACGGCCGTTGAAAAAACATCATCAATTTGATAATCTACAAACTCATCCCAAAATTATTTTAAAGCTGCATTAGAAAGATAAATGTTTACATATCCTGACATTGTCACTAATGCGACAATTAGTTGTGCAATTTAAGCTCTGGATTCTTTTGTTAATGGACTTGCCATGAAACCTTTGAGCTCTAGATTCTTGAACATGGATTCACCAGGTGAATGTTTAAGCCTTGATATGTCTGACTGTTGTCCACCACCAACAATCAGATCTGAAATTTGATAATATTTCCTGGGGAAGATGAAACCATTTGTTCCCTAGTGTGGTCGCCAGGATGTTATCATTCCATAATTTTTGAGGTTGCGAAAAAATCATAGAGGTAACCACAGAACCATTTTGGAAACTGGAAATCTAGCCCTTCCAGTTTCAGAGAGGGATCTCTCTTTATGATTTAGATTTGTTTGACTGAAGGTATTAGGCTTTCTATTAAGTTTAGGTTTTGGTTTTTTGTGTTGCTGGGTTGAAACTAGGAAGAAAGCCCATTGGGAAAATGGAGTCACAGGTTTTGGATGATCAAATACATATTTTACAGACTAAACATATAGGGAAGGTTAGGCAAATTCATTGGATCCTTTAAGATCTATGATGTGAGGGAGAGGAAAAGATTTAGAGATCCAATTAAAAACATAGCAGTTAAGAATTGTGATTTTAATCTTCAGTAGAAAACATAAAAATTACTCTTAAGCCAGAGACGGAGTGTACATTCAAACAAATTATGTTCTTTACCTTCTTAGAATAATTCAGATTTTAGAATCACATATGAGAATTAAAAGAAAACAAATTGACAAAGAGAGATGCACTTCACCAATAAATATGACATAAGAATCTTGTAATGATTGCAATGTATTACTAAAAATCTTATCAATGGTGGCTCTGTGAGCTTCATTTTCTTCAAATAAGTCCCAACCATTTTTTATTACTTCAATTGATGAAGTATTTATACAATTTCTTCACAAAATATTTTGATTCAAAATATCAAGATTTATTACAAATATCTTAAACTTGTATACAAAAATAGGACTAAAATATAGGACATTCAAAACTAATGACTCCGTTGGCATTATCGTTGATGATTTATGGTGGTAAGGAACAACAATTCGAATTATATAGAAAGTCTTATTTGATTAGGTGGCATCCAAGTCAGTAACTACCCATGAGCTTTTTCCTCACGAAATAATGAAAAATAGGGTCCAGTGATCCCTTTGAATATCTCAACCCATGATAGTTGTGGAAAACCTGAGAGAGGTTTTTGTAGAAGAGGAAGTTACCAACAAAAACATCTTTCATTTTTTGAACATTCATTTTCTTCTCCATATTTGAAAATAGTGACTTAAAACAAGAAATTTTTGGAAAATATGCATTCAAAGATTCATGTGAATATCCTAAACCATAATAGATTGTAGAAAACTAAGATGGGTTTTTTTTAATGGGTCCGTTCTGGACAAAAAAATCTTTTAGTTTTGACAAAAAAAAAATATTTGTTTTGAAAACATGCTAGAAATCACTTTGTTGTATAGGAAAAAACATTATTTTAAGTGATTATTTTTCCAACTTGGTGCTGACTTTAACTTTCCAACATTCACTATTGATCTTGCGGGAGTGGGATGGAATGGATATATGACGTGGAAGCGGGAGGTGGCATGGAGGCAGGGGATGATGTGGAGGCACATGGTTGGTGGAAAGGAATTGGGGTTTGCCGGTGTGAGGTGGCAGACAATGAGTGGAGGGAAGGTCATTTGAGGTGGCGAGTGATCATTGGCACAGGAGTAGGTGGTCAACATCGAATGACCTTTCGGGGGTGGGCATGATGAGTGAAAAGGCAAGGGGGAGGTACGAATCATGGTGATGGTGACACATAGTGGAGCCTTTCGAACCCCCCCCTGCCCCCCCCGGGTGGGTAAAATGGGATGGAGCTTAGGGAGCCTGAAAGCACTCCCCCACCATTGATCTAGGGGAGATCCCAATCGTTATTTCTTGCGCAATTGATAATCACACGCAGATATTTAATCTTTTTCGCTTTCGACTTTGTTATAAAAACCAAACATTAGTGCCAGCGCATATTATTACAATTTATTAATCGTGTTTAAATGACATGATTAACTTATTACAAGCAGGATTAACTTATACTAAACATACTTATTTTACCCTAAAGGCACATTTTGTCTTGCAATCCCATTTTCTTTTTCTATTTTTTCTTGGAAATAATTTGCAGAATACAATATTATTTATAATTCCATAAATCGAAAGATAATAGCCAATCATCATTTGATCCTATGAATCATAGGACCCTAAAAACAACTCCAACGAGGGATGTTATCCTCCTCGTGAGGTTCCAAAGAACACCATAAACTAGTAGCCTGATCCATTGGGCTGAACCCAAGCCTGCAACATGCTCTGCCATGAAATCACTATAATTGAAAACCAATTGATCATTTGTTCTAATCCTCAAACAGAACCAAATCCATTCATCAAGATGTAATCTGAACTGTACACTACAAACTGAAATTAATGCGATTAAAAAATATTCTCAGACTCCTGAGCTTATTGGTACACACCCACCTACCCTACACTACTGAGAAGTTGTTGAATCAAATGACACAAAAATGTCAATAAAGACAGTCAAGTAGTTGCTGAAATAAGTGGACTACTTGACTATGTGTTAACAAAATCAAAGCCGGAATACGTAGTAACAATGGAAACTGATGATGGATCTGGTTCTCATAGTAAAAACATGATTTAAAACTCAAGCTGAAAATACCCTTCATGTAGTTCACTACAGGATTAATAAAGGCATGATCTATTAGTTGATCCTCCAGGTATTCAATGACCAATTTAGCATGGTTGAGTTTTCCAGTTGTATCTTCAATGTTAATCCATGATTTAAACTATATAGGATCGGGGTGGGAGATAATCCCTTTCTTTTTGAGAGGGGGTGTTGAAATGTGGCAACAAGAATATTCCAATTTTAATTTGTCATTAAATTAAAATTCGAATTTAGTCTCACCAATTGTTTGGAAAATATTAATTAATTCATTTTGAGTTAATTAGTTGGAGAAATTCAAGCTAGAAGTTTTTGTGAAGTCATGCAATAGTTATCCTTTTGATTGAGGAGATTATCCCTTAATGAAGGAGACAAGGATGAGTTGTATTTGAGTTGTAATTAGTTGGCTCAGTTAACTGAACTAAGTACAGTTAAATTAGTTCCAAACAGTTTGAGGAACTAATTGTGAGTTCAGTCAGTTAATGCATGCATACATACAACTAGTGTACTCCAGATAACTGAATATTCTCTCATAAATAACTCATGCATGTTAGTTCAGACAAAGACCCAGTTGAGATTAAAGGGAGAGACAATGTACTTTCAGTTGCAAGAATTTTCCTATAAGAAAATCTCCAGCATGTAGAAGGAAATCATTCCTTGATATTTGCGCAGTTTTACAGTGTGTTGGAGTAATGCGTGAGATCAGTGTCACACAAGGTTACAGCCAGAACACCCAGGGAAAACAGCGCAATGAAATAGAAGACTTGGAGGGAAGAGGAGAAGGTATATGAGTTATCTATTTTGTCTATGAGCAAGAGAGGGATTGTACTGAGAGTTGGATAGTTGTGAGAGAAAAAGCTGTGTGTAATCCTAAGATATTTCCACTTGTATGATCATACAGATAGCGAGGTTTTTAGCTGAGGCTTTCCCTAGCAGGGACAGGAGCTGCAACTACGAACTCTTGGTTCTTGGCCTCTTCATTTCCTTCAACGCAAACCTCAAACCTCCTTGATGCAATGATTTCTCACACCGGCTTCACACCCTCTCTACAACACAACGAACTTTCTGAAACTTCTCTACAACACAGGGTTTCTCACACCTCACAACAATCTCTCACTCTCACTCTGATCGCTCACACAACACCTCAAGCTCTGATACCATATGAAAGAACGCGACATGAACACTAAACACAAAACACAACTTGCTCATCCCATTACCAAACAAATATTTTTATACACAAGAGAGAAGTTTCTGAATTTTAATTATCAGTAACTTCTTCAAGACGCTACCTGAAAAGTCAAGGGGGGTGTAAAGCATTGTGACAGTGACACTAGTGGAGTCTTTCGGACCCCCCAAGTGGGTAAAATGCCATGGACCTCATGGGGGGGCAGAAAGCACTCTGCCATCATTGATCCGGGGGAGATCTCAACTATTGTTTCTTGCGCATTTGATAATTACATGCTAATAATTAATCTTTGTCGCTTTCGACTTTGTTATAAAAACCAAAGATTAGCGCCAGCGCATATTATTACAATTTATTAATTTTGTTTAAATGACACAATTAGCTTATTACAAGCAGGATTAACTTATACTAAAACATACTCTTTTTACCCTAAAGGCGCATTTTGTCTTGCAATCCCATTTACTTTTTCTATTTTTTTCTTGGAAATAATTTTCAGAATACAATATTATTTACAATTCCATCAACTGAAAGATAATATCCAATCATCATTTAATCCCATGAATCATAGGACCCTAACACTAGCTCCAACGAGGGATGGCATCCTCCCCGTAAGATGCCAAAGAACTCGCTACCTCCCACACCATTGTCATTTTGAAAACCAAGAAGTTAGCGAGAGTCGCAACAAAATTTTCTTTGCATTTCCAGTAATACTTGAGGTCCTTACATATACATCGCTCATTACCCAAATCTCAAATTCCTTATTTTGATTTGACAGCTCTTTAAATGCTCTATACCACTAGCTATGTAGAAAGGATTTGTTTCTTTAAATGTTTACCAAAATTCGAGTTTAATATCTTTAAAAACAATTCAACCATAATCATACTATTTAAAAAAAAACTAAAAAATTATTTTAATAGAAGTGAGCGTATTCAATAAAATATCATTTATTATTGATATAATTTTTTATCATCATTCAATAAAAATGGGTGAATATAGACTTTTTAAAAAATTAATACCCAATAGAATTAATTGCACTGTACACTATTTTAGGCTTGTGAGGACATCTGAAATAGAGTCCTTGTGTTCTCAAAATGGATGATCATTTTACTAAATTGGCACTAAACTAAATTTTATTAATATAATAGAGTCCTTGTGTTCTCAAAATGGATGATCATTTTACTAAATTGGCACTAAACTAAATTTTATTAATATTTTAGGCTTTAAACACATTATAGGTGGATTTAATGAATTAAGTTAAGGATTTTATTAAGTATGAACTTCAACATGAGGATGTCCACACTATAAGGTAGCAAGATATAGCGATTAAACCTACCATGTGGCATGGATAATATCAATAAAGGAGAATCGACAAAACAAGTATTGTTTTTAGAATGTGATATGTTGCACCGTTACAAGTAAAAGGACATTTGTTTATCAAAATTATTCAAAGTGTTGAAGCCCTAAAGTAGAAAGGGACTTAATTGAACATTATAATGCATTTTGGGTGTTCTTGGATAAGAGGATTTCCTTCTCAATTGTTGAACTTGCATAAATCCTTTCCTAGACCCTATGTTGTACTAGCTATATTTCATTACATTTTTCTAGTTCGAGAACTCAAGTAAATATTAACCCTTATGTTCTCCAATGTTGCATGGATCCTTTCCAAGACATGATCATTGATTTAATCACATTTTATTATATTTTGGGCATAGGATGTGGGTTGTAATGAGATTCTCATGCCCTCGTAGCTGCATAGTTTCTAAAAAATAAAATTCTCTTGGTCTTAAAGTTCCTAGGACCCCATTTCTATGTAGGACCATCTAATTTTTATTTGTACCTATTGGAATTTGGTTGTCATTGACGTCAACCCAAGCACTAGCCAGACCAAAAAAGAAAAAAAAAGAAAACCAAAATTTGATGAGGAAATTGAATGAGAATATCAATGAATTTGCAAGCAATACCATCATAGGATGATAATAATCATCATGTCATTTCTAACGGTAGGTGACTCACCTTGTAACTCCTATTGGTTTAGGGGATGTGTTCCTTCGAAGTTGATGACCCAAAAATGTGGTCATGGTGCCCAAATTGAATGAGGAAAGGCACCCTTTGAATGGTAAAATCTTAGCATTAAAATTTATGAAATTAAATGGAGATATTATGGTCCTATCAGTTTCAATTTGTTGACCAAACTGGTCCTTAAAAGAGGAATGTTTATTATTGAAAATGGAGATATGGCCGCCCACCTTACAAATTTAAACTTATGGATTTAGTTTATGTCTAATGAGTAGGTCGACCTAGAATTTAGGGGCAAGTCGTCCCCTTCCATATCAGTCCCCAAAATTGTATAAATATAGGAGCTTGTCTCCATTCACGCATACAAGCTTTCATGTATATATGAAGGATGAGTGAACATACATAAGTAACAAGAAAAGGGGTTTTATTTGGCATAACAATTGTTCTTGAAATATTCGTCTTGATCCAATATCATATCTACTGTATGATTTAAGTTTTCTTTTGTGACATTTAATATAAGTTTGTCTCTACAATATTGATTTGAGTTATGGGCATAGTTGAGGAGTTTCTGGTTTATCGATTGTTTGCATGACGTGAAAGGCCACAACCATGAATGAAGATTGATTTTGGTTGAACTTGTGAAGCTCTTCAGTGCTAGAATAGAGTTAATGTTACAATTCCAATTGGGGAACAAGTGACATGTCCTAATTTGATGAAGTGACAGTCGGTGCTAAATTTAATTTGCCAACATTCACTATTGATCTGGCAGGAGTGGGATGGAATGGATATATCACGTGGAAGTAGTAGGTGACATGGATACAGGGGATGATGTGGAGGCACATGGTTGGTGGGAAGGAAGTGGGGTCTGTCGGTGTGAGGTGTCAGACGATGAGTGGAGGGAAGGTTAGCTGAGGTGGCGAGTGATCTTTGGCACGAGAGTAGGTTGTCAACGTTGGATGAATTTTCAAAAGGGGGGGCCGATGACTGAAAAGTCAAGGGGGGTGTAAAGCATTGTGATGGTGACACATAGTGGAGCCTTTCGAACCCCCCCCTAGTGGGTAAATGGCATGGAGCTTCGGGAGGGGCAGAAAGCACTCTGCCATCGTTGATCTAGGGGAGATATCAACTATTGTTTCTTGCACAATTGATAATGACATGCTAATAATTAATCTTTGTTGCTTTTGACTTTGTTGGGTTGAAACTGGGAAGAAAGGCCATTGGGTAAATGTAGTCACAGGTTTGGGATGATCAAATACAGAGTTTACAGGCTAAACTTACATGGCAGGTTAGGAAAATTCATTGAATCCATTAAGATCTATGATGTGAGGGAGAGGAAAATATTTAGAGATCTAATTAAAAATAGAGCAGTTAAGAATTCTGATTTTAATCTTCAGTAGAAAACACAATAATTATTCTTAAGCTAGAGAGGAAGCGTACATTCAAACAAATTATGTTCTCTATCTTCTTAGAATAATTCAGATTATAGAATCACACATGAGAATAAAAAGAAAACAAATTGACAAAGAGATATGCACTTCACCAATAAAAATGACACAAGAAAGTCCCAACCCTTTTTTATTACTTCAATTGATGAAATATTTATACAAATTCTTCACAAAATATAGTGATTCAAAATATCAAGATTTATTACAAATATTTTAAAATTGTTTACAAAAATAGGACTAAAATGTAGGACATTCAAAACTAATGAATTTGCTTGGCATTATCTTTGATGATTTCTGGTGGTAAGTAACAACAATTTGAATTTTATAGTAAGTCTTATTTGATTAGGTGGCATCCAAGTCACTAACTGCGCATGAGATTTTTCCTCAAGAAATTCTGAAAAATAGGGTCCATTGATCCCTTTGAATATCTCAACCCATAACAATTGTGCAAAACCTGGGAGAGGTTTTTGTAGAGGAGGATGTTACCAAAAAAAATATTTAAGTTTTTGAAATTTCATTTTCATTTGTTTGGAAACCACCTTTGAAAACAATTACTTAAAACAGGGAATTTCTGGAAAATATGCCTTCAAAGATTCATGTGAATCTCCTAAACCATAATAGATGTTAGAAAACTAAGACAATTTTTTTAAATGGGTCCATTCTGGACAAAAACCTCTTTCAGTTTTAACAGATTCGTTCTCATTAGTTTGGAAAACATGCTCAAAATCATTGTGTTGTATAGGAGAAACATAGTTTTAACTGATTATTTTTCCAACTCGGTGCTAAATTTAATTTTCCAACATTCACTATTGATCTGGCGGGAGTGGGATGGAATGGATATATCACGTGGAAGCAGTAGGTGACATGGATGCAGGGGATGATGTGGAGGCACATGGTTGGTGGGAAGGAAGTGACAGAGATCAGAGGCGCACAGCACAACACCAACTCTGAAACACTGAACACAAGAACACCCCTCTATTCATCAGTTAACGGGTATATATACAAGCTGGAGAAGTTTCTGGAGATGGGTTCAGTCGGTGGCTTACTGGAGAAGCTTCAATGAATCCGCCGACTTCATTAAATGCAGCCGCTGGTTTCTACAGGTTTCTAGATCCAGCATTAAATTGGGTGGTTGGAATTACATCTAGTTTCCAACACTCCCCCTTAATTCCAACTACATACAATGAACAAGACACTATACTCTTAATTGTCATTGCTGGTCTAAGTCTCAGCTAGGCTTACAACATAATTTGGATTTTCTACAATGTACAACTTATTTCTACATATTTCAAATTTAGCCTTGCCAAGAGGCTTGGTGAATATGTCAGCCACATTTTCACTTGTATTACAATAAGATAAGTCAATTTCTTTTGATTGCAATTTTTCTCTTACAAAATGATGTTGTGTCTCAATGTGTTTTGTCCTTGCATGATATATAGGATCGTTTGCCAACTTGATAGTGCTTTGATTGTCACATCTGATTACTGTAGGTGCTTGTTGTGTTTCTCCAACATCTTCAAGTATCCTTCTAATCCATATTGCTTCACAGGTAGCACTGCATAATGCTTTATACTCAGCTTCAGTGGATGATAATGAAACAGTTGGTTGTTTCTTACTGCTCCATGATATTGGTCCTGAACCGATATTGAACACATATCCAGTGGTAGATTTCCTATCATCTATATTTCCGGCCTAGTCAGAATCAGAATAACCTGCCAGTTCAACATCAAATTCATCAATATACATAATACCAAAATTAAGTGTTCCTTTCAAATATCGAAGGACTTTCTTTGCTGCTTTCCAAAGGCTTTCACAAGGCTTAGCCATGAACTGACTAAGTATGCTGACAGAATATGCTATATCTGGCCTGGTAGTGGTGAGATAGTTC
>APFE031497868.1:13230-25639 GCA_000404065.3 Pinus taeda
ACACTGTGATTTAACAAATTCCACCTTCAAATCTTGGTCAATAATAGTAGAAACAGAGATTAAATTCTTTTTGATATCAGGGACATACATCACATTATGAATCTGTTTCTCTTGTCCATTAGGTAAATTCACACCCATTACTCCATAACCTTGAACTTTAAGTGATCTGTTATCTCCTAGGTAAACATATGTTCCATCAATATTTTCATGATATTCATCAAACCACTCCCTATTACAAGACATATGGAGTGAGCACCAGAATCAATGAACCAAGCATTCTTATCATCATTTTCCATAGACAATGCAGCATCAGAAACAAATAATTTAAGATTTTTAAATCCATCATTGATATCCTTGTCCACAAAATTTCCATTATGCCTTCTATTTCTTTGCCTAGACTCATTATATTTTCTTTTATAACAATCTTTAGAATGATGCCCATGTTTGCCACAATAATAACACTCATCACTTCCCTTTGGAAATTTAGACTGTGTCATACCTTTTTGTTTTGCTTGAAACTTGCCTCTTTTGTTCTTGCCCCATGGCTTGCCTCTGTATGGATATTTGCCCTTGGCCACCAATGCCAAATCTGAACTGCTAGAGCCCAAATTAAAGTTCTTCATTCTCTCCTCCTCTTGTAGAACAATTCTTTTCAATTCATCAAATAAAGGGGGTTTCTCTCTAGCTGCAAGACTTGAAACAAAAATTTGGTAATCTTGCACTAAGCCATTTAATATGATAGTGACTAAGTCAGTGTTAGACACCTTTTCACCAATATCTCCTAACTTATCACTTAAATCTTTGACACGAGATATGAAATTGCTTATACTTTCATTTGCTTCCATTTTTAGAGATAAAAGCTTAGTCTTCAAAAACAAGATTCGGTTTGTATTTGTTGTTTCATACAAACCCTTCAACGTATCCCATGTTTCTTTTGATGTCTTGCAATCTCTGATATGAGGAATAATGTTGTCCTTTAAGGACATACGCAGCAATACCTTTGCTTTTGTCTCCCTTCTCTCCCAATCTGGAATAGAACCTGCAACAGTGGGTTTGGGCTCATCCCCACTTACAATGGACCACAAACTATTTCCTTCTAAAATAGTCATTAACTTAAATTTCCAATTCACATAATTTTCTCCATCAAGTTTGGTGGATTCATTCATATAAGTATCAAGCAACAGATTTGCCATGATGTAAATAAAACTTCCTCCAATCACCAAAATGCAAAATAACTTCAATATTTCCTTAATAATAACAAACCTCCCTTGTTTTTAATAACACTTATGCAAAATAACTTCAATATTTTCTTAATAATAACCAACCTCCCTTTTTTTTAATAATACTTTTCCTTTCTTTCTGTTACTAAATAAAAAGAACATATACTTATTTAATCATAAAACCGCTACCAAAACCAACAGCCAAACCACATTTTATAGATAGCGTTATTGACATGCAAGGTTCTTAATAATCAATATTATCCACACGGTCCAGACACATCCACAACTTTTGCTCAAGAAAAAGCAGTCAAATCGTAAATTTGAGCCCAAATTCTGTTCAAACAGACTTTAAAGAGGTGACTTAAAAAAATGCGCGCCCTACTGTCTTATTTTGGGCTATAACAACTTCATCTTCGAAATCAAAAAACTTCACTTTGATTTCCTTGGCAGTGCATGCACAATCAATCACAGTGACTTCAACTGCAGTAAAAATTCTTACCAGAACTTACACGACACACAGTCCTCTATCTTCCTGATCGACCTTTGTTTCAGCAGTCTTCTTCACGCAAATCACAGTAGTTATGTAGTTATCTTCAGGAAAGCGTGCCTCAGAGACTAATGGCGAAACCCTGCAGCAAAACCCATGACCATAGCAAAGGAAAAACACAAAAAATTGATTATGTAAAACAAGGATCTTTGCTCACAACTACAGAGGGTATTCGATTATTATTACTGCAGTAAAATATGCCTGTAAAAAATCCAAACACAGTCACCCCAAATCTAGCTGCCGCCTATATAAAAAAAACTCTCAGTGCTAGACTCGTACGCACGTTGGGCTCTCACAACGCAAAGAGAGCAAAGGAGCACATCTCATAAAATCAACACAGGATCACTTAACTCAACACTTCTCAGCAACACAGAATCACTGAACTCAACACTTCTCAGCAGACTCTCAATGCTTTACTTGCATATAGCGGGCTCACACACTCAGCCCTCAACCTTCACTCACGGCTCACCAAAACTCACTCTGCTCACACCCTCAGCTTCGATACCAAGACAGAGATCATAGGCGCACAGCACAACACCAACTCTGAAACACTGAACACAAGAACACCCCTCTATTCATCAGTTAACGGGTATATATACAAGCTGGAGAAGTTTCTGGAGACGAGTTCAGTCGGTGGCTTACTGGAGAAGCTTCAATGAATCCGTCGACTTCATTAAATGCAGCCGCTGGTTTCTACAGGTTTCTAAATCTAGCATTAAATTGGGTGGTTGGAATTACATCTAGTTTCCAACAGGAAGTGGGGTCTGTCGGTGTGAGGTGTCAGACGATGAGTGGAGGGAAGGTTAGCTGAGGTGGCGAGTGATCTTTGGCACTAGAGTAGTTTGTCAACGTTGGATGAATTTTCGAAAGGGGGGGGCCGATGACTGAAAAGTCAAGGGGGGTGTAAAGCATTGTGATGGTGACACATAGCGGAGCCTTTCGGACCCCCCTAGTGGGTAAATGGCATGGAGCTTCGGGGGCGCAGAAAGCACTCTGCCATCGTTGATCTAGGGGAGATATCATTTCTTGCACAATTGATAATCACATGCTAATAATTAATCTTTGTTGTTTTTGACTTTGTTATAAAAACTATGTATTACAAATTGGAGAAAGCGTTCAAATTGAATTGCTTCGCAGAGTTGACATCACGTCCCCTTGAAAGTGCCTTACAATTTGGAGAAATCCTTCCAATTGAAATGGATTGCTTCGGAGAATTGACATCGTTTCCCTGAAAATTCCGAATCGCGTCGGACAATTGACGCCTTTTACTGAAAATACTTTACAGCTCTCCGAATCGCATCTGAAAATTAACGATCTTTTCCCTGAAAATGCCTTTCGTGAAAGAAGCCTTAAAATTGTGTGTTGTAATTTTTTGACATTTGAATGTCGTAAAATGACTTGGAGTACTATGCAGTACCGCCTAATTTCACCATTTTTCAACCTCAGTCATGCCGCTAATCGAACTCGGCACCTTTAATGCCATGGATATTTTCACAACCAAGAAGCTACCGAGGACCGCAGCAATGTTTCACGGCTGTCCTATTTATTTATTCTATATAGAATATTCTGTACTCATAAAGCTAATTCAAATTCCCTATTTTAATCTGACCGCTATTTATATACTCTATGCCCCTAGCTATTTAGTAAGGATTTTTTATTTTTAATTAATGTTTACCATAATTCCAATTTCATATTTTTAAACTGAAATATTTTGATAAAAATGAGAGTATTCAATAAAATATTAGTTTATTATGTATATATATTTTTTATTGTCAGAAATTGAGGATGGTTGCGTGCTCAAGTGTAATATATGAATGGAAGCGTTTTGTATTTTTGATGTTGTATGTTGCAATATACCAGGTAAATATTTATATTGGATATTTTATAAATATTTGAGTTTATAAATAGAGGTAGTTTTTATTTTGTGTGTTTTTCCTATTATAATATAATATATTATATTATATTAGCGTATGAAATGTCTTTTTTCCGTGTTTTATGTGTTTTTCTAACCAGAGATTATATTTAATTGAAGTGTTTTATTATTTTGAGTCTATAATGTAGTGTGTAAAATGAGACAAAAATGTTTCATTTTCATATTTTATGTTTTGATTATTGTCAAAGTTTATTCATATATCTAATGTAGGAAGGGTTTAATATTAGTTTTTAGGTTTTGAGTTGTCTCTTAGTTGACTTGTTCATTACTTTTTGAAGTAAGTTAAGTAAGACTTTTAATTTTTTTCTTAATGTTTAAGATTCAACAAAATCAAAGGATTTTGTTGTTCATGTTTCAAAGCTTCACAAGCACTTCTAATGGATCCAATACCCAAATTTAAATGAGTTTCATGATATTTAAAGCCAATGTGACATAAATATGTCAACAAAATATAATTGAGACAATAAGTGGTAGCCCCCAAGAATACCAAACGATAACATGATGAATCTTATGAGGTATGCCAATGATCCCTTTGCATTGAAAATTGTTAAAATTCTTATCATTTCAATTTGAATGGAATTTCACTATGTTCTATAATATTTTAGGTTCACCTAAACTAGCAAATTCTACCTTTTATGTGTTCTCAATATGAATGTATTTTCTTAGACCCAACAATAGAAATAATTGCACTATACACTTTTTTTAGGCTTGAGAGGACATATGAAATAAAACCTTTGTGTTCTCGAAATAAAACCTTTGTGTTCTCAAAACTAGATGACACACTAAATTAGATTCCATTAATATTGTAGGCATGGTCATTTCACTAAACTAGATGACACACTAAATTAGACTCCATTAATATTGTAGGATTTAAACACATTGTAGGTGGATTTAAGGAATGAATTCAAGGATTTCATGAAGTATGGAATTCAACATGAAGATGTCAACACTGTAAGGTGGCAAGACATGTTAACCAAAGTAAAACCACCATGTGGCATGGATAACATCAACAATGGAGGATCAATAACATAGATTCCATTTCTAGCATGTAATTTGGGGTGTTGTTACAACTAAAAGGACTTTTGTTTCATCAAGATTATGTTAATAATTAACATGTGTGAGACATAACAAGAAAATTGGTGAAAAAGGTGTTAATCCATTCCATTTCATTATATTGATCTCAAGGTATGAATTTATAATACATCAATGACCATTCTAGATCTAGATCTAGATCTCACTAATAACTCATTAGTGGATAATGATGACACCTCATCAAGATAAGGATTACAACTCATGGTTTTGGACTTTGTGATTGTCTAGGGACTCAGTTGAACATTCCCCCCTCAATCGTAAGTCTAATAATTGTGCAATACACATGCCAATAGCTTTTGTCATATTCAATTTGAAACTATTGAGCTTCGATGAAGATTTTCCTGAAAAAACTGCAAATATTTGAATGTTTAGAAGTGAACAATTGCTATGCCTAAACATTTATGTTGAACAATTGAAATGATTATAGATTTTATATTGAGAAGATTAGTTGTTATGCTAGAATTCCCAATTGTTGACTAAATGATGTCTAAAATTTAACTTACAAGAGTTCAAAACTTGAAGTGTGATACCTGATATTCTCCCCTGTTAGGTGCAAGGTGATAAATTTTGCAATAGTTAATTATGGAAAGGATCCATGCTAGGGCTTTAGATTCTTTAGGTGTTGGTTTTGTTGGTTGGCCTCTAACCATCTCCCATGGAAACTGGTGGTTTATGGTTTACCACTAACTTGTCTACTTTGAATAATGTGGTGGTTTCTAGATGACCACTAAATAATCTAATCTGATTTGAATAATGTCATGACTTATGTTTTATCACTAGCCATCTTCACTTCATCAATGCACCCCCCCCTAAAGGTGTAGGAGAGTTATGTTTTTGCTCCTCCCTTAAGGTGTGGAGATTACCATGTTTGACTTTTGTGTCTTTACCTCTGTTTTGACTAGGCAGTAAGACTAATGTAGTAATTTCACCTCTTGGTTCCATGTTTAGGAACTTATCCATCCCTAATGGTTTGTTTTCTCAGCTTTCCTATGCTTTCGATATATTTATTAGAGGTGATTTTTCTTCCCACAATGAAGAAAATTATAAATATCAAAACATTGACTCTCCATATGACATTGTAGAGACTTCTCCATAATTTTTATCTTTGCTAGAATTAATCAAACTCTCAAGAATAATCAAAATTGTCATGTTTTTATCAAAGCCAACATAATACTACTCCATTTTAAAATTAAAAATACTAGGCCTAAATTGGATTCTTTGTCTCGTTGTTCATTCCTCTTACACATGAAATTAACCATATCCATCAATCCTACATTGTGGGATATGATCAATGTGTGCTCTACGTTAAAATCTATAAGGCTTGAAGAATTAACTCAAGTCGAACAATCCCGAAAATTTGATATGTTGGCCAATAAGTAAATAACTCCTTTGTTCCACCATTTCCTAGATCCCTCTCTTGTGAGAACAATACACATGGTGGTAAAATCAAGTTCCAAAATCAATAGTTCTCAAGTTAATGCATTAGGTTTATTGATAAACAATATTATTTTCACCTAAAATTATGATCTTACCATTGATTCAACTAATAACATTGACCATTTATAGGCCAATTGTAAATCTATTCCTCCCTCCCCAAGCTCGTACATGTCCTCAACCATCTTGTCCCATATACCTAATCCGACCACTCCTTATTCATGTTCCACAATAATAAACTCCAATTATGGTAGCAACTTTTGTTAGGACATTGTGATAGGGATTATGGTTAACAATATAAATAATGGAACTTGTTGTAAATTTTTCTCGACCCTAGTCTTACAAATTAATGTTTATGAAATATTAATAATGGACCTTTCAAATTAACGTTTAGGAAATATTGGTAAATGTATTACAAAGGGTGTTCCCCATTATTTTTAAATATGCTTTATGGTGTTTTAGTAGAGTTCTTAAGAGTTCCTTCCTAAGCTCTCAGAGGATGAAAGGTATCGTATACGGCTCATAACCATGTGAAAATGGTGCTAGGGTTTGTGAGAGGTTCCTCTGAGCCCTTTTATTCTTCATGCATGTAGCATCAACTTTTCTGATTTGATGCTCTGCTTTACACGCGTTACAATTGTAATAATGGGGCTATTTATTGCATGTTGTTGTTATTCTATGTGTAGTTTGACCATACATGGAGTATTATGTTTTTGAGATGTATGTTCCATTTCTGAGTGTTAAAACTTGCAATTACTCGTACTTGTTGCATAGGTTTAGTTTACCATGTGAATGGAAAATCTCCTTTCAAGATAACTTTTATGAGATATTGGTATCTCAAAGTCACTTTTCTCGTTATTTTTAAATATGTTTTATTTTATGTCCAAATAGCACAGTCCATAAGAACGCCTTCCTAATCTCTGAGAGGATGGAAGTGTTAATCAATGTTGTCATTAATGTGAATATGGCATTGGCCGAGATGGAAAATATTCTTGATATGCCTAATGAATATCATGAAACCCTAAAATGATATGATAAGGTTGACGACAATAGATGTCAGGTTCCATATGATGATGTCGCAACTCTTGTTTGATAAGAATGTCATCAATTAATATGTCAAGTCACTAGTGAAGAAGTCTTAAGAAGTGCCAAGTGCCAAGTATTTAGAAGCCCTTGATGACATATGGAGGACTACATTTGATGATGTCATACTCTTGATGAATGACCACAATTGATGATGGCATTTGATGAGGTCTTGATAACATGGTTGGATATTATTTGATGGTTGGAAGATTATTTTGGAGTTACCTTAATGACGCTGCACTATGACTGCACTAGTATATGATGATATTGTTGATGTGTCATGTTACATGGATGTTTCACTCCTACATAATGACTCTATTATCCTATGATGACAGTGATAACAATGAAGAAGCCACGCTGTCTGAAACATTCCTCGTGTTGTCCCAAACTTTTATGCATAAATTTAAGTCCAGTCACAAAGAAAAATTATTTTGGACACCTTGGAGGCATCCATTCAAAATGGATCCTAGACCATCTTAAAGAGGATTTTTTCCTCTTTCTAACGAGCCTTTATTTTCCCCGAAACTCCCAATAGTTTGTGAGATATTGAATTTTAATTTAAGGAAATTATTCCTAGCAGTGAGCCGATCAACACTCAGTCATAAAAGGTGACCTCACTTCAAATAGATTTGAACCTTTAGTTATAAATGAAATATATATAAATAGACATTTAAACACTTCATTTTGATCATCAATTTGGGCAAGAATTCAGAGATACGAAGTACAAGAGAAGTCAGAAGGCCGAGGAGAACAAGGAGATTATTGTTTAGGACGAAAAAAAGGATAATTATGTTTGGGCATAAAATCTTGGTCGAAGCTTCCGTATTTGTCATGGTCAAAGTTGTTGTGGTCAAAGCTTCCATATTTGTCATGGTCGAAGTTGTCGTGGTCGAAGTTGCCGTAGTTGTTGTGGTTGAAGCTTCTGTAGTTGTCGTGGTTGAATTTGTCATAGTTGCTGTGGTCGAAGTTGTCGTGGTTGAAGTTGCCATAGTTGTCGTGGTCGAAGTTGTCATAGTTGTCATGGTCGAAGTGTTGATTTATTGGGATTGGACCAATAGAGCTTGTTGAAGTCTTCTCTTGAGAATAGAATAGGGCAGAGTTGGAGAACTTTGTGAAGTAACATATTGAAGATTTGTGGAGATCATTGAAGACCATGATGCATTGAAGCCATTATGAAGTGACGTTGAAGAAGTTTTGTTTAGGTAACATGAAGAGCAATGGTGACACCTTCATGTGAAGAAAAAGGTTGTCATTGATGATGTGACATGGAGACTAAGTGAAGGTGTAGTTGAAGATTGATAGGGCTTGTTGAAGAAGGCATTGGGAGCCGTGAAGTATAACCAAACATATCTTTAGGAAGTAAAGCTAATATTTGGAGCCCAAGAGGTTGGAGCCTCAAAGAGACAAAGTTGGTGCCTTGGAAGATAGGATTGGAGCCTCAAAGAGGCAGGGTTGGTGCCTTGGGAGATAGGGTTGGAGCCCTAGAGGATAAGAGTCCTCAAGAGACCAGGTTGGTGCCTGTACTAGAGATAGGGTTGGAGCCCTAGAGGTTAGTGCCTCAAAGTGACAAGGTTGGAGCCTTGGGAAGTCCAAGTCAGTGCTTGGCAAAATACATGTTGGAGCCTGGGAGATTGAATATTGGTGTCCTCATCTAGGGTTGGAGCCCTACATATATTGTACTTGATTTATTGTAAAGAAGAAATTAATAAAAACATTTATTCTTATTATTCATTTTGTGTTCTAAATATAAGTGATCTAACTGGTAAAATTAACAATTGAAAAGAAATATTGATTCACCCCCCTCTTAGTATTTCCAACAATTGGTATCAGAGCCAATACCTTCACTCAAAGCCTAACAACTTGAAGGTTGATTATTAGAACACAATTGGTGAAGCCAATGAAGAAAGTCTTCAATCCTCCTAAAAATGTGTCTTTGTCAACCACCGAAATTGAAGTCAATCAATTTGTGAAGGCTCCATTGTTCAATGGAAACTTTGATATATGGGAAGCAAGAATGAGAAATTTCTTAAAGACACAAGGCATTGAAGTCTGGAAATAGGTGATTGTCGATAGCATGATGGATGGAGAATCCAAGGAACATAATACAAGAGCAATTAAAGCAATCTTGAATGGGCAATTTTGAAAAATGTTCGTCAACAAAAGGCATACGGGATAAACTTCATTATCTTCACTCAAAAGGAGCATTGACAATGATCTCTAGTCAAGAAAATGATGGAAAACAAGAAGGAAATCCAGAGCCATCAAGGAAGTTGAAGATAAGAGTGATAACATCAAGGCTAAAGAAGATTTAGAAGATGAAGAAAATGAAGAAGATTATGAAGAAAATTTCCTCACTAAAGTTATGGTTTCCATAGAAGAGATTAACAATTTGAAAAACAAAAATGAGGAACTTAAGAGGAAAGCGCAATTTGGTGACCAAAACAAGACAAGGAAGGAAGTTGACGTTGTCAAGCTTCAAGTACAATAAAGAGATGAGGAGCTCACCAAGATTAAGGAAGAATTTCATCAAAACAAGAGAAAGCATCACGAATAAGTCATATCTATGAAAAATCAATTGGATAAGGTAAAGAAATGGGAAGATAACTTGTCAAGCCACCTTGAACAAAGGCACAAGAGCTTAAACAAACTTGAAGCAGAGATGTGTCAATACAAGGAAGAGATCTCCTCTGTTATATCTCAACTAGAAGAAGCAAGGAAACAAGCACAAGGAGTTGAGACGATGATGGAAGCTTTGACATTGATAGAAGGACAAGTTGATGAAGCAGAAAAGGAGAGAAACACCATGATATGCCAACTAGAAGAAAAGGATGATGACATCACCAAGTTAAAATCAGAAATCACTTCACTTAAGGCCCAATCATGTGAAGCAACCAAGATGAAGGAAGAAATGGAGATCATTCTATCAAAGAAGGATGAAGAATGCAAGAAAATGAAGGAAGAAAATGTCTTTCTTAAAAAGGAAGTTGACTTGCTGAATAAGAACTTAAAAAGTTCTCAAACCTAGATGTCATCCTAACTCATCAAAGCTCTCCCTCGATAAATCAGGTCTTGACTATGCAGGTGAATCCTCAAGAAAGAATGATGAAAACCCTAATGCTTCAAACAACAAGGATGTGAGGAATTCTGGAAGAAATGTTGATGCTCACAGTTCCAACAAAGGCAAGGAGAAGAGTCAAGACAACTATGGAAGAAACCTTCCTCCAAGAATAAATGCAGATGATGTCAAGGATGCAAGAAGAAACAATTATCATCAAAGGATCCCAAGGCAAAAATACTTCAGAAGTACATCAACAAAACCTTCTTCTCCCAGGTATCAAAGTATATTTCTTGGTTATTGCTATTCATGTACAAACTTTGGGCACATGGCAAAAGATTGTAGGGCATATCACAATGATATATATAATGGTCCTCGTCAATCTTCGAGAAGAAATTTTGCAAGAAGTCATGAATTCTTATTCATGAACAACATAGGGTGCTTCAAGTGTCATAACATTGGACATATGTCATGTGATTGTAACTTGACTTGGGCCCCTACACAAGGAAGAACCATACCAGAGAAGAAAGTTATACAAGTATGGAGAAGGAAGCAAATTGAATTCAGAAGTCCCTTGAAAACTCTAGCCAACAACAGATGTTGTTGACTTGATGAAGTCATCCTTGATATTCCAAGTATTTGATGGGGAGAATCTTCCAAAAGGAACACCAAGCATACAACTAGGGGGAGCTTATGATGATTAGGAATTCTTGCAAAAGCTATCTGTGAATGGGCCCTATGAAATTCTCGATGAGTCACACATGAACAATCATATTATGATAGATCATCTCTTGGGAGCATGTTGGGTCCCTATAATACTAGTGATTACCCCATTACTATTGTAGTTATACCCCTTATTAATATTGTTGTGCCCCTATTGTCCCCATAGTTTTATTACTGTGCCCCATAGAATCCCTCTATTGTTATTTTTGTGGCTTTATATTATTATTGTTAGGTCGGCTGGGTTATATTGTGACTCCTTAGACTCCTATATATAGAAAGGAGGTTTTGTCTTTTGAATCATCCAAGAATTTTTCATTTATGTAATGTAAAGGAGGTTTCCCCCTCGAAGAGGTTGAATTCTAAGGCGTTGATCTATCTTTTCTATCTTTTCTTGAGCTGGTTTCATAACATTTGGTATTAGAGCTTTCGATTCTAGGGTTTCGCTGCTCCAAACAGGTCATCGTGGCATTTTCGCTATAACTTTTTTTCTGCGATGTTTCAGAAGTCAAAAAAAAAAACCATTTGAGAAGACATCACGCTAAATCTCGGATCCGAATTTCACAGCTTTTTGTGCTATATTTTTGGAGATATTATCTGAGGAAGTTGGTCCTTTTGCAAAATCCTGAATTACATTCAAAGCAAGTGACCTGGGGAAAATTGTCATAACTTTCTCTCTGAGCATCAGATTGAAATTGCGTAAGAAGGTACAGAAAGAGGATGAACTTTAGTTTCTTGTATATATGTTTCAGAGGCAAAGGTCAAAACAGTGACACGTGGCACTTCATACAAGTTCGCTCTTCTAAAAAGGTCTATAATCAGGTCACTGTGGGAGATTTGGCATAACTCTTCATTGGAGAATCCAATTGGGGTCAAACTGGTGGCATTGGAAAGAAGACACAGAGGGCTACCACAGGTCATAATTTTAGAACTAGATATTCTGAAAGTACATAGATACATCAGAGGCAATATAGAGCTCCTACAAAGAAAAAAAAGGTGTGTAGATTTTTTTAAATTTTTGCTTAAGATTGGTTTGAAAATTTATTTTGAAGAAATTCAAAGGGCTAGTAGAGCATTATTATTGGTAACTGATGCCCCGAGGAAATAAAATGCAAACACCTAGTAAGGAACCTGAAAGCTATAGCATGACTCATGAAGAAGAGGAAGAAATTCTACATGATATATCAAAATTACAAGACCAAGTGCAAAACATGTCAGCCTCACAAAAGCTAACAAAAGCTAAGATAAATGGCATGGAATCTAAGATAAAGGGCGTGGAAGCTAAGATGGATGATTGGAAGATAGATTTGAAGACAGACATGGAC
>APFE031497873.1:0-14068 GCA_000404065.3 Pinus taeda
TTACTCATTTAGAGGATGGTATTATGAAAACAAAATGAAATGCAATTTAGAATCACTCGAGGAAGAATAAATTAATTAATGGTGGAAAAATATTTGAGCTTAATGTCACCTAATTATATAGGTGAGATGAAGGACAATCTCAATATCAAATTAGAAGGTTACATCACCTACATGTCCATAATTTGAAAACATTGTTCAGGTACAATCCATATGCACGTGTGGTGGCTTCTATGGTTTTTGTTGATCCAAATCAAGTTCCCAATAAAGAGGCATTTGATAGGAGACAATGTTTTGACTACAGATATTATGTAATTGGAGTGAACCATTCAGTAGAGGCCAAAAGAAAATTGATCAAGGAATATCGTTGAAACTATATTATTGAAACAGTGAAATGTATCATTTATGTTGGTTTAATAGATCCAGAGGCAAAGTTATTGGCATGGGATCACAATGCAGATAATGAGTATAGAATGTCTATGAATTTCGTTCAAAGGGTCAGATTTATTCATAATGATCTTTTAGACAAATGTGGTGGGGATAAGACAAAGCTCAGTTTAAGCTTTCGGAATAAATTTTGTATGGAAACAAGTTATCAAATTGAGGATATAATCAAATCAAAAGGTGGAAAAATAAATTCAAAACTATTCAGAGGCATAAATAACATTTTCCAGTTGGCATTTAGAACATGGGAGATATGGGAATTGATTAATGAAATTTTTGAATTGTGGGAGAATATTGACATAAATAATCAAAAGGTTAAAAGTTCTAAACCCATAATATGTACCAATAGTAATACAAGTCCTAAAATGAACCAACTTCCAAATGATATGACTATCACACCTTGAATAATGATGCAAGGTGTGAAAGAAGAAAAACTAGTCAAATCAATATTATGTCGTGTGAAGTCATGTAAATTGTCATTGGATGAAATGTGCTCGGAATTTCAAAAGTACGTTTGTTGAATTACTTTTACTTTTTCTTGGATTATAATTTTATTTTAAATATAACATATTGTTGTTGGTATTATTTGTTATACATATCACTATATTAACAATTTTTACTTTATTTATCCCGTCATAAGATTTATATAAAAATACAAGAACATATGGTTAAAATGTTGAATGAAGAGAGTTGGAATTATGTTGTACTCAACTACCCAGAATTAAGTTCTATAGCAACACTTAAAGATTTTGATCTTGCATTCAAAAACGTATGTTTATTTTTACATTCATTTTATTCATAGATTTTTTTTTTTATATTACATATATTTATTTACTTCATTAAAGATGTCGAAGAAGGATGCAAATGGAATACCAAATACTTTCAAAAGTTTCACTGAAAAAATTAAGTTGGAAAGGATGAGAAAGAAGCGTTTTAGGAATGTTGAACTTGATCCTATTCTTACTCATTTTATTTGGAATGGGTTGGACACTATCCAATATCAAATAATAAAAGGTGACTGTGAAGACATTGCAAAATTCATACGTAAAATGCAATATGACCTAGTTATTGTAGACATTCCTCATGGTTTCAATTCCCCAAACATTGAATATGTCAGAGAGCCTTACACTTATCAAGATTTTAATAAAGTGGTTACCGGCTTTCAAGAAGTCACAACATCACCACTTTGGAGATTTGTGACATTTCATTCAGACACAAAATTTTCAATGTTATTAACAAGTTTCAAGGGAAAATCAAACTCAAGAATGCAACTTACATGGTAAGACATTGAAATTGTATCTTTGATTAGTGTAATCTTTTTTTATGTACAATTGGATTGAACTTTTACTATGTCATGCTACAAGAAAAAGTCAAATCTTATTTCTTCAAGAGATAACCCAATTACAAGTGATTGTAAATTCATCCATGTTGAATGTTGGGCAAAAGATGATAACTATAAGTCCATTCTTCTGAACCATGTAGATGGAAAGATTCATAGCCAAGTACCAGTTCATGATGTTGTCGTAAAAAAGTTAACATATGAGGATAAAGATGCAAAAGGAGAGATAGTTAACATTTATCAGAAACCACAAACATTGACTAACTATCTGATAGATTTACGTTCAAATGAAGGAGATTGGATTTTGGATTTATTTTCATGTTCAAGTAAAGTTTTATTATATAAAATTGAATTCTAATATTTTGTTTCCTATTTTTATGTGTTTATACTAATTTACTTATTGTTTTTGTGCTTGATGATTAGGTACAACACTAGCATGTTGTCTACAAAAAGGAAGAAATTGCATTGCAATTGAAAGAGACCCACTACAAATGAAATTTTATTCAACAAAGAATTAATGCTCTTCAATTTCTTTCAGATGAAATGCAAGAAGTTAGTTTGAAGAAAGAAGATTTTAATGAATCACATGTGGCAAAAAAGGCAAAGGAACCTCAACCACCATTATATGGAATGATTGGAAAATGACACTTTGGGTGATTTGCAAACATTAAAGATCCACTAGACAAGGAAAATAAGGAAACTCGAGGAAATATTGTGGAAGAAGAAAATATTGAAGCTGAAGAAGACGATAAACATGGATTATATGATATTCTTGGTGACATTTAAGTTATGATTGCAAATCAAACTCAATTTTGAGAGATCTTCATTAGTTTTACTTGTAATGTTTTGACATTGAGATTTTACGAGAAGAATGAACATTTGATTATTGTTGTTATATGTTCAATATTTGTATTATCTATTTTTCACTTTAATTTTTATGTGAATCATTTTCTTTTGTAAAAAACTTGTGATTACTATTATTTTTTAACATAAAAGTCATAAAAAATGTTATTTTTAAAGGTTTTTTTGTTAGGATTTTCCCATTAAAATAAATTTATTTGAGTGTCATTTTTGAAAAAAAAATTGAAAATGTCCATTTTTTTCATTATAATTAATATAGAAAATGTGTTTTTTTTGGTCAAATGTTTAAAATTATTGTGTTTTAGTGACAATTATTTGATGTCTATTTAAATATTAATTAAAATTACATAAACATATAGAAAAAGTAACTTTAAAATATTGACCATTTTTTTATTTTTTTAACTACGAGAAAAAAATAAGATTTCCTTACAAACAAAATTCAAAAGAAAAATGAAAACACACAAACACAAAAAATACACCTAAAAAAAAAAACCTTTGGGGAAGAAGAAGGCATTAGAAAATTTAAAGTGTCAAAAATCAACCCTGTAAAAAGAAGGGGTTGATGTTGCATCAACACTTTTCAAAATCAGCATAAAATTCACTAACATTGAAAAATAAATGTTCATACTTGATACATAAGAAAATTTAAACTGCCAAAAATATGATAAAAAAAAGTGTATTCAGGCATCACCACTTTCCAAAATCGGGTGATTTTTTGCTACCTCAAAAAAATGGATACCATTTCATTTTCTCGATTGATCGATAACTATGTTGAATGCTTTTATAACTAGTATGTTAAATTTTGTGAAACCATCTAGTTATAAAGAAGCTAGCCAATATAGTGAATGGAGGTAGCCATGGAAGAGGAATATGAATGAATACTTAAAAACAAAACCTGGGATCTAGTTGAATTACCTGAAGGCAAATAACCCATAGGTTGGAAATGGCTATACAAGCCTAAATTTAAAGCAAAAGGGAGCATAGAGAAATATAAATCTAGGCTGGTTGCAAAGGGGCACTTGTAGAAAGAAGGTATAGACTATGAGGAAACCTTCGCGTGTGTAGCTATATTAAACACAATCAGAATGTTAATTTCTTTACCTACCAAACATCATTGGATGATACACCAGTTATATGTGAAATCTACATTTTTAAATGGAGAATTAAAATAAGAAGTGTATTTAGTGCAACTCGAGGGGTTTGTTAAACATGGGGAAGAAAATTTAGTCTATAGATTGAAGAAAGCATTGTATGAACTAGAAAAGGCACCCAGGTAATGGTATGATAAAATTGATTCATTTTTCTTACAACATAGTTATAAAAGAAGAAAGAATGACTCTAATATTTATACCGTGTTTGACAAAGAGGGGAAAAATGTTTTGATTTCTTTATATGTAGATGATCTTATCACTACAGGAAATGATAATGAACTCATTAAATAAATCAAAGAGAAAACATCACAGGTTTTTGAGATGAAATACCTTTGAGATCTACTCTACTGTTGGGTCTAGAAATCTCTAGGGATTCTGGCCATATTTTTCTCTCATAGGGTAAGTATGTTAGGAGTTTACTGAGAAAGTTCAACATGGATTAGTGCAAATCTACAACAATGCCTTTACAAAAAAATACCAAACTTCATAATGATGATGGTTCTAAGAAGGCAAATGCAACATTGTATAGACACCTAGTTTGGAGTTTAATCTACTGGTTTGGAGTCTAATATACTTGACTACAACTAGGCCAAATTTGGCTTATGCAGTGAATGTATTGAGCCAATTCATGTTAAAGCCTCTCGAGAGTCATTGGGTTGCATCAAAAGGTGTCTTAAGGTATCCTCAAGGAACCTTAGACTATGGTATTAAATATACTTGTTGACAACCACATGTCAATGGCCTATAGCAATACACCCCTTTTTTCTACAAAAGAGATAGCGCCTCATCGATGTGTCTGTGTCATCCAGCTATCATCAGCAGCCTGATCAACATGTTATAATGTAAACCCACTCTACGTGTATATGATGTAAATATTCTCAGTAGAACTATGTCATGTATCTAACAACCTAGGTAAACCTACCTTTGTAGTGACGATCTTCATTCTGAGAGGTTTTTTATCCCATCGATCCATTCTCAGATGGTCAGTAGAGTTTCCCCTCCAGTCTTACACCAACGCTGGAATGGATTTTGTCGCTAGGATCTTAGGCAAGTCCTAGTGTTCTAGATCAAGTCTATGTAAAAGTTATTTGGGAATAATCCTACCTATTTGGTTAGGTTATGTTATTACAAATTGTTTGCTCTGTTGGATTATATTTGTGTCGCAGAAATGGGTAGTTTGTGACAGTCTAATACAGATGGGTTTTTCCCCTTATGATATAAAAAATATGAAAATCATGATGTAAAGTTTCTTGAGGATTGGAAAAATAATTTAGCCCATCATAGGTTAATTAATTAAATTTTTCGGCCAAAAATTAATTAAAATCCTAAGTGAGAAATTTAATTAATTCTAGGTCCTAAGCAAATTTAAATTCTCCCAAGGCAAAATTCATTAGTCCTGAAAAACTAAATTTTAAAAGGTCCCGGGACTAAAGTAAATTAATTATTTTACTAAATTTTAAACTTTTTATCCCTTGCGGTTAAGTCAAAGTCAATTTTTTTAGGAAGTTGACTTAAATTTTTTATTTTTGAGTTAATTAAAATGCATTTAATTAAAAAGATTGAATTTCCTCAAGAATTAAATATTTTTACGAATGAGATTAAATGAAATTTTAATCTTTATCAACGGTTGAGATTTTTTTGACAAGGATCACTCGAACTAGTCGTTGCAGGATTTATCTTTAAATAGGAAGTCATTTGTCAGTTGATCCATCCGCTCTTTTTGATCATGTGTTTAGCAAGAAGATCTGGTGTAATTTTTTTCTCAATAATAAAGAAATACTTTAGGGTTTATTCTACTGGTGTTACTCTTCATGAGAATACTGTAAGATGTGTTTTTTCATGCATAAATTTTTCTAAAGCCATTGATGATAGCTTCTAAAGATTGATTTGAGTACAGGTATCTTGCTCAATCGTTGGGGTTTGAATAAAAATTTAAATTTTGAACATAATAGCAGATATCTCTATTTGTCTAAATTTTATTATTATTATTTTCTCACTCTATTTTTTATTGTTGGATTGAGTTTTATAGGGAAATCTTGATTTTAGATCCTCAGGCTTTAGGGGAAGTTTTCAGTTGGACCATCCAACTCCCGATCTATGTTTTCTGAAGAGTGCGACTAAATTAGCTTCGAGCTTATTATAAGATTTTGTTCGTGATACATAAAGGGTTTCAAGTTAGCAACTCCTTTTAAAATTTAAAAAGTCTAAATTTTTATGGAAAAATTGATAGATCTGGATATTAAGAGCCTTATATTATCAAATTTGGGAGTGGAGTTGGACTCATACTCCTCAGATTTGATAGATCTGTAAATTATTTGTATAGAACTCTAAATTATTTGCATAGATATGTTATTTACTTGTGTAGATCTAAACTTTTATAACATAATTTTGAATTTTAACAATTGGGATTTTGGGATTTTATCTATTTTGTACATATTGGGTACCTCCCTCTCAAATGCATCCAAAAATATATTTGCATCATTCGGGCCATCATAACTGGGTAGATTTCTTACCTCTTACAACACACAACATAAAAACCGGGTCATTATGTTACAGCTGAGTGTGGTTACTTCATGTAACTTATTCTACTAGTGCTCTAATTCTTCATCAGAGTATAAGGTGCAGAAAATCTCGTGATCCCATGTAATTCATCCATCCGTTGTTGGATTCACCCAATATTGGTCTCGCACTGTTATCTTATAGATACAGTCTAGATCGTCATCGCTCTCACAATCGCAGACTGGTTCAGTATAGCGTGATCCTTTAGCAGGATCTAGGGGTACTATTACACGGAGCGATTTCTTTTCAAATATCATCTTTAGGTTCTTTATGTTGATTACCCCATTCATATCATTAGCACAATCAATGCCAAGGAGCATAGAGTAGGGGTTGTTGTCATCCACAATTTCTATTACTTCAAAGTCAGCCAGCACACTTCCGCCTTCAATATCTACAGTCACCACTTATAGCTGCCGCATGGGGATGATATTTTGTTGATTTTCCATCCTTAACTAAATCAGAGACCACTGCAACATGGGTCTTCCCATCCATTCCCAATTCTACTTTAGTATGACATTCGCATCTAACCCCAGATCCAAAATGTTGGGTAGCAGAAGCCCCGTGCAATAGTTAGAGAGCACGAAGCCGGATATTTTGCGTAAAG
Organism: Pinus taeda; assembly: GCA_000404065.3. Taxonomy (NCBI): domain Eukaryota; kingdom Viridiplantae; phylum Streptophyta; class Pinopsida; order Pinales; family Pinaceae; genus Pinus; species Pinus taeda. Next base: position 6,956 of record APFE031497873.1, read on the forward strand.
TTAGGATAAAGACTTCGCTAGAAGCATAGAGCGAAAATTATAATAGGTCGAGACAAAGGCTAGTCCACCCAAAAATAATGTAAAGAAATGAAAATAGAGTCAGCCCACACAGGGATCGTGGGCCAAGGAAGGTTATAAATAGAGTGAGGCTCTATGGGTAGAGGTAGTAGAGTTTGGATAGTTAATCTGGAATATGAAATGTAATGGGTTTTTGAAGAACATAGGCTAAAAGGATCTGTATGTCTAAGTTGAGGGTTGGGGTAGTAAGTTGAGGCTCTATAACTGTGTGCGTAGAAGCCTGGAAAGTCTGCAGCTGTGTGCACGGTCCTCTGCAGCTGAGTGCATAGAGCAGATCTAGATAAAGAAAGGATAAAGTGGAAATAAGGATAAGTTTATTCTAAATTTTTGTGTTTCTTCTGAGCTGTCATAATATCTGTTTAATTTAATCTATTTATGGTTTTATTGAATGTAAATTTGGGTTCAGTTTAATGTCTGAAGTAGTTGTGTTGATTAAATGTTTGCCTAAAGACCTTGGTAATTGGTAACCACATCATCTAATATAATAGCGCACTAAAGAGAAAGACAAAATCAAGCTGGATCTATGTGAATATTGAGTAGCACGGAGCTGTAAACTAGTGTGTGAAACCTCTAGACCACACCAAGACATCCTTAGGGTGCGGAAATCGAGTTCTAGCATCCTCCCCTACTACCTTGGGTGAGACCTCAGTCCGCGCTCCATGGGCTATTGCCGAAAGTGCTAGTAGCTGTAGGATTTGTTTGGCTAAATAACTCTTCTGAACCTGGGTCAGGCCCATATAAGCCAACAAATGGTTCCATTGCCGGGACCGGGATCTTCTTAAGGGGTGTCTAATGTGGGAAAACTGGAATCCTACAAAGAAAGAACTTGAAGATTGGTGGGATCTGAAGCTTCACGAGTTTTCAGTTTAGGAAAATAGAAACTCATGGACATCGGAGGAATAGTGGTTGGATCGATATATATATTCATGGATATACACGAGAACTTCGTCATAGCTGATAGTGGATGACGAAGTTAGCTGATAGCATGGGGAGGTGCATATTAGACCAGCCGATAGTGTGGACTTCGGAACTGGTGCACAGGCTGGAAGCCACTGAAGATAGACTTGCGCACATAATAGACCACTAGTTAGATCAGATCATAGGAGGATATATCATTGAGTTCACGATAGATACAATAGTAAGTTATAGTGAAGTAGAAAGGGATTTTCTCCAAGGACCGAGGGGTAGGTTCATCAAATCATTGAATACTTGGATTAAGATGCTGTTGTGCGAAAAACAGATCCTATGTGTATATTGATGTCTAGAGTAACATGGAGTGGAAGGGGTTATCAAAGGATAGTAGAAGCAGAGAACAACCCTTTGATTTCTATCTCGCGAGAAAGCAAGGAGTATCTCACTAGGTTCTCGCTAGGAAGTGCAGTCCGATTGATTAAAGAATGCTTCCCACTGATACCACCTCTGTCTACAATGCCACCCGCTTCACCCACATCGAGTCCATCCACACCAGCACCCCATCCACCCCCTCCACCACCAAAAGTTGGGATGGCGGCCACAGTTAAGTTACCAACATTTCAGGGTGTAGGGAATGAAGAGCCAAGTCGGTTCTGGTTTGTGATAAAACCTGTATGGGATGCGCAAGGCATAACATATGAAAACATTAAAAAGGCCATGCTAGTTAGTGCACTATAGGACCGCGCGCTCACATGGTACATAAAATACTCAACCGACCATCCGAATGAGGGAATAGTGGCGATCCAGGATGCACTTAATAAAGAGTTTGGCCGACCAAAGTCTGAAGCCTAGTCAATCATTGGGTTCAAGGAGATAGCAATGTTGCTTGGTGAAACTCCATGGGATCTAGACCAAAGGTTAAAGAGTACTATTCATGAAGCTAACATGACTTTGACAGATAGGCAACATTGCATGTGGTTTGTGGTGTCATTAACAACCCATCTGAGGACGGCTTTGTCACAACACAAGATCTCAACCTAGGCCAAGGCACTAGAAACAACAATGAGGTTACACGCGACCCCAATGTCGGACCCAAGGTTGGGTGTTCAGCAAATCCATGCACAACTTCAAAACTTGAGTATGGAAGTGAAAAGCTTGAAGCAAGGAAGAGTGTCCTGACCAGAGGTACACCTGGAGGTAGGCTATATTAAATGTAAGATCCAAGTGCACGACATGGACCATTGCCCTGTCTTCGCAAACTATCTAGCGGGAGGAGGCCCAATGCCATTAAAAGTGGAAGTACAAGTAGGACCTAGTGCCATGTTAGTGCTCTGGTGCGCGATTTGCCAAGTGGAAGGGAAGCATGCGACAGATAATTAACACCTATTACAAAAGTATACCCAGGCCTCACAACAGTTGTATTGCAACTTTTGTCGATCGGTGGGACACGATGAGCAAATGTGTTGAAGTTATGACTTAATGCTAGAGAGAACCCCAACCTACTACATGTAGGCTGAAGTGTGGGTAGGATTTCAAGGATGTGGCCAGGGAAGAGGATTGGGACCTGGATGGGGCTGCGGACAGTTAATTTTTTATAATTGTGGTGGATAGGGGCACTACGCTCGTGACTGCACTAACCCAACCAAGATCTTATGTCCCTACTGTGAGTAGTTTGATCACGAACTAGTGTACTGTCCAACCTTAATTGCCTAATTGAGCGAAAAGGGAGTACTCCAATCTCCACCAACTCAGAATATCCAAATGATGTGTGCATAACCTCCTGAAGAGGACCCTAATATAAATATGGTACTAAGAAGTGGTGCAACTATAGGAGGGAATGAAGGCCAGAAAAGGTGTGACACACCTTTCCATGAACAAAACACTGAGCTAGAACAAGGGAAGATGGGGCCAAGAGAAGCTTAGTGGAGCTTCATGAAAGCTTTCACCCCAAGTAGGAGGGATCAAATGGAGTCAGGAGTGGACCCCTCCATGATCACTACCTTTCTTGAAACCTGCATGAAGTTGTTGTGCAATCGTAAGGCTATGCATGGATTGCAAGAGTTGATCACCAGGTGCACCGGATCTAGCGAACTCCAGGTCGTCCAAAAGATAGGAAGACATACTATGCACACCGGTTAAGAGATGAGACTGATAGCGCAAATTGGTGACTATGAAATGGATCAAGTCATCCTGGATTTAGGCTTGGATGCAAACGTATTGCCTAAACAAACCTGGGAGCATATGGGCAAGCCTGCATTGCAATGGTCCCCGATTCAATTATGAATGGCCAACCAACACAAGATCTTACCAATGGGCTGATTGCAAGGAGTGATGATGGATATTGACGGTGTAAGTACCCAGACTGATTTCAAAGTCATAGAGATTGTTGATGACAACAATCCTTACCCTACATTGCTCAGAATTGATTAGACCACAGACGTGAAGAGGATCATTAACTTAAAAATATGCACAATGACATTCGAAAAGAAGTTACTACGAGTAGTAGTTCCATTGGACCCAGCGAAAGGGGAACGCTATACGGAGCCCATATATGATGAAGGAAGTGATGATAACTGGATTGCATTTATCAGGTAACAATTCAAGACTCAAATCAAATGCATTCCGTCGATAATAGAAGAACCTCGTGGGAAGGTGATAGCATCTGCACCATGGATTCCAAGGAGGAGGCAGAGCGATGGCAAAATCAACTTTAGGTAGTTACGACACTCAACTGCAATATGGTGACTTGGTCAGTACGACGCATAATGACAAAAAAAGTCCCCAACCAAAGGAGAATGGTGTGACCATCGAAGCATAGCTTGACCCGCCCGGTACAGTATGCATAATATAGGAGCAACCCAGCATGCCAAAAGACAGGTTGTGTGCACCTAGAGGGGAGCCGCAGAAGCTGGGATATAGGTGGCAGTTTAAACTTAGGATTAGAGGGTGTGCGCGGTGGCCATGATGGCATAAAGTGGTAGTTCAAAAGATATGGATGCACATTGGACCACTGACAACCCAACCAGACCTATGTGGAATACGAGGTCACAACGCCGAGAGGAACCATCTCTCTACAACCCAACTAACCATTGCTGGTGTAGCTCACTCAACCAGTGACGACATCCATGATAGATTTCAGCAGCTTTGGGCAACCATTATGCATGGAAAAATATGACTTGATAAGTTGGAAGAAACTAGGGCCCGACTTCGTGCATGAAGTATGAAGCTGGACAAAGCAATTGCAGAATTGCAGTTAGAAGTTTCCTACCTAGATTACGGAAAGGAATTACCAAAGGAAACCAACGTGGTTGGCTCTCCTACCCTGTTACAAGCATTGACCCCGCTAGCATCGTTGCCACTGCACCGAAAAGAACAAGGATGCACACACCATAATTTAGTAGTAGAATCGAGGGAATGAATAGGGTGCTCACGACCCGATCTAGTCGGGAAACGGAAGACCCGTACTAGGGGTTTTCCCACCTAACTATCCATTGGAGACCCAGTCCCAACACTCCGTGCAATTGAAAGAGGGTGCGGAATAATAAACCAGGCTGCTGTAAAGTTACACGATAGAATCACCACATACATAGAAAAATTGCATCTGCATCCCTGGGGATTTGCTACCGCAAAGGAAAGATGGAAAGAAACTATTGCAAGTACTGTTTATGAAATAATGACCCATTTAAAACACTACGAAACCGGCAGTGGGCAATTAAGGTAGAGGAATAACCACCAAAATTGCATTTATGAAATACTGCAAGGAAAAGCAACAAATTTTAAATGTCAAACCATATATAGTAAGAGTTAGGATCACGACAACACGTCTTATCGCTCTGCAAGAAAACCACCCAGCGTCAATAGCATGATGAATGACGAACAATTCAAAAATAGTCCATGGTTTCAGGAATTTCCCAAGCATTACCAAAATGCAATCATGAAGGCACAAAATCCTACCATAGATAGGTTGCAAACAGCCACACCATAGACCACCGAGCCCCCCAAATATCCTTGGACGCCACAAACCAAGAAGGATCCTGAGAGCCTAGACCTAATAAGAAGGTCACCCCAACACCTGCAGTCTGGAAAATTCACAATGGAGGAGGAGGCTAAATCTATGATAATTGAAAGCGATGAAGCAGATGAGGGTCCTCCCACATACATCGAAGAAGTCCTCCCTGGAGAAGATCCCATACAGCCAATACGATAAGCCAAGTATGTGCCGCCAAGTAAAGGGAAGGCAAAAGTACCTACAAATCTAGATGAAGTCGACTCTATAATCGTCACCACGTTGCTACCAAAAGCTATGCCTGTGGAAAACTCAGTGGTTGGCCATGTTGCAACAATGAAGATCAAAGGTTGGGACCTTGTAGATATAGTAAAATTTCCCCATCTGGCGATGGACGAACTAATGGATTGGAAGATAGAAGGGAATGTGACAAACTTATAGGCAAAGGAATGGCTACAAGAGGTGGAAAAAGTTGGATTGCTCTATCTCTTGTCGATTCCTCACTTTCTCCGACCCTCTATCACCATGTTGGTCATAAAGTAGTTGCATGTTTAGTTCATGAGGACATATTATGGGTTGGTAAACCCATCCGTATCATAGCAGAACTTGTTCATCCGGTTTCACACCTCCCCTGCAAGGGGAAAGAGCCTCAGGAGATTATTGATAAAGGTAACGATGACACAATGATAGAACGACTGAAAAAGAAGTACCAACTTGCCAAGGGACAACGAGGGTATATCATTGATAGTATCTCACACAACACAGTCTGCATTGCCACCCAATGAAGTATCAGGGGAAGTCATCATGAAATGTCAAGGCACTGAGGTCCTCGCTGTAGTTATCACTGTTGTTAATGAATGCACAGCTGGCATACAGTTCAATTGGTCACAGTTCCTTTGTGAAGAATTTTAGACAAATTTCCACGACGTGCTGGAGGAAAGCATGAGATTCCATTATGCACGGTTGTTAATGTCCATTGTGCTGGTTTCCACTGACTTACCTGAGGAAAGCCAATTTCCAGTCTGGGATCCAGAATGTCTTGAAGACGCTCAATATGCTTCCCTTTGGGCGATAAGGGATGCAGGACGAATTCGTAATATCAAAATATTTTGGGTATTAATGGACGCGACTGTGCGTTAGTGGATTAATAAGTTACCCCACTTAAGGGATGAGATCTATGAAAGCGTGAAGCACATTGCTGAATTTAAGGTAGACATGCATCATGTCTACATCAGGGTAGTAAAGGACCGGCCCAGGCATGGACATCACTTCGGTTTATTGACATTAATGACGTTATTGACAGAATTGTCTATACTTGGCTAGCTACTTGGCATGGACCCTTGGTAGAAGAACATGACCAAGCCGCCATTTGGAAAAAAGGAGGAAGCCAAGTGCACTGCACAACAAAAGCAGAATGCATAGTTGGCCACATAAGTTAAAACATCTCGTGAGGTGGCACTTGCAGTAGCAAGAAAGACCCCACTAGGTAAGGAGACATCGACAAAGAAAAAAGGCAGTCAGAAGGAAATCACTCAGTGAGTCCTGACAGATACTCCATCCACTACTACAGGGCCACTTTAAAGTGCTCAGTGACACCAAAGCAGCCGAATCCATGAAAGAAGGTGAAGGCATCTAAGACAAACAACGAGGTGACCACCCTAACTGAGGGTGACCTGAATGACATCGAAAATTCCATTCGCGAGGCCACACGTGATGCAGCTGACGATGCGATGTACGAACAACAGATTGTGTTGGCGAAGCTCCATATGTAGTTATAGATGTTAGGAATCCATGTCGCACCCACTAATGAAAGTATTGTTACAAAGGGTTCTAGTATGGCAGCTACGGAACCATTACTAAAGACCCAAGTTGCTTATTCTGTGGCAATTCTAGCAAGCGCATTGATCGTCGACAACGTGGAGGACAGAGCTGTGCTGGGATGGCTTACAGGATTGGAACTCAACATAGCCACTTTACCACATGAAATCTTGCAACAGGTCTAGGAAAACACCACGATAAAGCTCCACACCCAGGAAGGTTGTACTAAACAAATCCTCCAGAAGAAAAAAGTAAATTTCGAAGAGATGCGCCTCGAAAGGGACGAAGCCATCACACAG
>APFE031497883.1:0-17949 GCA_000404065.3 Pinus taeda
TTATTAAACCGAAAGTGAAAGTGATGCTCACTATAGTGCTTTTCCCAACATTCAACTTGGAATATATGTCCCATGATCTTGGTATTATTTTTCTTTTATTGACCTTTATTACATGAACTTTTTCCCTAGGGTTGTTACAAGAATCACTTGACCAACTGAGTAAGATGGTGTGTTCCAAGGTTAATTATGAAATCTTTAGAGAAGTAAGAATTTTATAACCCCATCTACATAATGAGACCATGAAGGTTAGGTTAGAGTAAAGTAACGCCTTCCACTGAGATGGTTTAGTGGAAGTAGTGGATGGGAATATTACATTCTCGATATTTAGATATGTCATGTTTCTTATTCATATAGACAACAACCTTAAATTCTTAGGTTTTTTTTTCTCTTTCTTTTTTATGTTACCATTAAATTACTAGTGGTAATAATTTTCATGAAAAATATTTGGATTATAAAAGCTAAAGGTAAACATTCATCAAGTAACCCCATAAACATACCCTTTTATTTTTCTTTTCTCGAGGCTTTAAAGGAAACCCAATAATACCTTACTAACTTGAGGATTATTTTCCTTGTTTGTTTCAGGTTCAACTTTCATCCATGCACCCCAATGACTCCATAACTACCTTGCTTACTCACCCTATACCAATATCATTCTAGGTAATAGAACCCCCTTACAAATTTCACTCTCTCATTGTAGGTTGTCTTCCATTGCAATTTTATTATTATGGTTATTGTGACATTGCCCACCATGGCAGACCTCTAACTGAGCATGTATAATCTTTGTGGTACTCTATAGATATACTGAGTTGTTGCTTTATAAAACATAATATTTTATTCATGCCAGTACGACTTAGATATGGTTGGATTGATTTTGTGAACACTCGATCTTGATGATATCTTCAACATTTAAATGAAGCCTTCAGCTCCTGGTTAGGCCACTCCCGATATTTGGTCTACCATTTGTACAAGCTATTAGTTATATTTTGGAACTAAAATTTTAGCATTTTTCACTCTTTGTAATTTATTAACTATTACGAATACGTTGGATTTCCAATATTTTTTATTTTTATTTTTATTAGGCTAATTCTTGGTTCCTATGTCCCTTTTTTATTCCTAGCTTACCTTGATGTGACAACCTTGTGTTGTATTTCTTTTTCCTATTCATTGAACATACTCAATATTTCTTTACTATTAAAGATTCTTGTTTTATTTTTCATGATATATAGTCATCTTAATTTACAAATTTCTTCTACATCCCCCTTTCCCTAGTTGTAATGAAGAATAATATAGTGGTAATAAATGCGTAAAACACAAAAACTATTGCATATAACTAAAAATAATATATAGATCAAATTTCATATCATACCCATATCTCACATTTATATCAGAGAAAGAAATACACTACACAGGAACAACTTGCATATAGTAGTAAGTCTCCTATTCCCATTCCAAATTTAAAGAAATTCTAACTTATCTCATAATAGTTACTTTAGTTTGTATCATATTTATTTTATAGCATTTACAATATACTTTCTCTTGATTGTTCAAAATTATGAACAAAGCCAAAATTCTGCGTAATTTTTTGTTGGGTATTGTTAAATTTTCTTCCACTACAACTTTCTTTATAATGATTACTTCTACCAATTGTATTCACATTATTAGAGTTTGTGATTATTCAATGCTACATGTATTTAGTAATATGTTTTATAATATCTTATATTCCCTTCCTTAGACTACTTGCATCAACATTTATTATAGTGTACCACATGCTATAGTTACATCTAAAATAACAACAAGGGTTCTCTAGGACTCCCACGTGGTCCAGTAGGCATAGAAATTATTACAGAATATAAAAAGATAGATTTGTATAGTATTGTGTTATATCCTTCCCAATGAAAAGCCTTTAAAATTCCTTCGTACATAGGTCTATCAAAAATGCATGACTAGGATATTCCACCTAGGAATTATCCATACAAATTCTATAGGATACATTTATATATAATTTTCTATTCCATGTTTCCTTCCCATCTACTATTACAGTAAAGTCCTCCTTAGATAACAATCAACATTAGGAAACAATTATGGTTTAAGTCCTTAGGAATACTATATGCATGCTAATCTACATGCATTAGTAAATTGTATCCCTTATTTAATCTGTCAAAATAATATCTTACCATGTTTATTTTAACCTTATCTAGAAGTCATTTTTAGCAATCATTAACAATTATATTATCCTAATTTAACAATAAGTAGTTCCACAAATGTGCAATCATTCCCTATATGCATGCTAATCTACATGCATTAGTAAATTGTATCCCTTATTTAATCTATCAAAATAATATCTTACCATGTTTATTTGAACCTTATCTAGAAATCATTTATAGCAATCATTAACAATTATATTATCCTAATTTAACAATAAGTAGCTCCATAGATGTGCAATCATTCCCTAAAACCAAAGAATCTCTCTACTAATAGGAGAGTCAACGTTGCTCTTAAAAACCATTCACAATTTATCTGACCAACAATAATTCATTTGGGAATACTATAGGAAATGACACATTCCTCCCAACCAACAAGTCACACTCCTAACAACTCCCCCGAGGTCTTGCTTCATGCTTCCTCCCCATACTTGTCTAAAAACATAAACAATCCCAAACCCTTTTTACTCAATGGTATGATATTGTTTTTTTCCCAACAAATGTTTTCTACCTGTGTACTTTTAAGGTCTACCCCATTTTTTCTTTACTTAGGTTTTTTTAAAACATGAAAAAATATATGTTTTTTCCTTCACAAGCATGCCTTTCTCTCCAACTGTGTTTATTTAGATCTTTTTACCTAAATTATTATTTCTCTCTAATTAAGCTTATCTTTCTACTCAGCTTAACATCTCTCTCAAATAATGTTGTTTCCTTCTAGCAATCTTTCTCCTAGGAATTCAAGGGCAATTTGGAAAGGTCCACCATTTGGACTTAATCACTTAACAATTTCTTGGATAGTAAGAATCCGAAATTACTCATGTGCTATTTCTCATATGATTTCCAAAAAAAAAATCATTATAAAATTTATTAACCTATCTAAACCAAATTTATTTAGCTATATAAACTAGCTTAATTCGTGGCCCCACAACCAACATGTCCAAACAATATTTATAAGTAAATATAAAATAATTATTTCTACAACACCAATGGTATCAAACACTTATTCACTATAGATAAATTTTATATGAAGAAAAAAAGTGATGGCAGGGATAAGGAATGACAAGAGATCTTAGCTATTGAGTTTGAATATTCTATTCCACATAATTATATTTAGTGATGCTATCCTAGATACTGGTAGGTAAATAGGAGAGTTGTGACATGAACATTACAACTAGTTAATGTATACAATTAACTAGTAATGACAAGAATAACAATTATGAGACAAGGAAATATTGTGGACGAGATGATGGAGTAGATGTGAGCTTAGAGGTATAAGGAGTGAGTTCCTATTTCTCATCTTGTATTCTTTATTGTATTTATTCATCAGGAAGTGAGGGCTATGGATGCATGCCCTTGGAAGATCCTTAAATTTTATAGTGCCCACTCCTTCCTTGTTTCACTCCCCGATGATTTTCTTATTTCTAGGTAGGAAAATATTTCGGGAAGCTAAGGAAATGTGGTGGAGAGGTATTTAGTTGTTGAATTGAGGCTTTTGTGATCCATATCAAGTTTATGAGAAAAACATTTCGGCATAAACCACATGATAATACATTTGTGAACGCGTTTCAAACCAACGAGTGTCTTTCATCGTTAGGACAAGTTGAACAATTAGATCGTGACTACATGTTAAATAGGGATAGCAGATCTTCCAACGGCTAGGTTTGACTAGAAAATGGTTATATTAGACTAGACTAGACAAAAGGCTATAATTGACCAAGAAACAACTAGATTTGACTAGTTAAATTATTTAATTATAATAATATTATTAGATAAATAGTTATTCAATGTATTAGGGTTAATATCATTATATTTTATAATGTTCTGAATTTCATTAAAGTTTAGAATGCTAAAACAAAAATTATTTTAATACTTTTTGGTTGGTATTGTGTGTTATTTTAAGTAAAATGTTAATCAAATTTGAGTTAAAAATCATAAATCTAGGGAATATTAATAATAATAATGAGTAAAATGTAATATTAATAAAATATCTTAGAGAACTAAGATACTATTAATTCTCTAATATAGAAACTGTTTAGAAACGAAGGATGGGGTAATTTTAATTAGGAATGGGTTAAGATTGGATTTAGGAAGGAACTAATAATATCTTAGGTCATCTTTTATAGTGTCACGGATAATTCTCATTATATATCTAGCCAATCTTCTCTTTACAAGGAAAAGGATTTGAAGAGGGTTTCTAGGTGATGCAAGCACCCATAATCTAATACTTTGATGAATTTATGTTTATTTTTTAGGATGTGGGAGCGCTGCAAAGAATATTGGGAATACAAAGTTATCATGGAAAATCATAAAGCCAACATGCATGTTATCAACACTAACTAGTAGCTTGGAGTCGATAGGAAAAATATTTCATAACTTTTGTTGAGAACCATAATAATATGTATGTAATATTGGGATCCAATTTGATTGTTTATTGAAAAGTATTTCTAAACTTGTAAGTAGGATGTGATTTCATATAGGGACTTGGTAGTTTTTTTTGTCATAAAGCGCCCCACCCGACAAAATAGATCCATAGTCCCTTTCCAATAAGAAGCTAATAGAGTGAAAGAAGTGGAGATTGTGGAATGAGGGAAATACTTGAATGGCTATGTAGACATAAGACTAGCTGAAGAGATAACCAACCCAAACTCTAATGATGATAGCAAGATAGAATCCCTATGTGAAAGTATAAATTAAGGTAATATTTTATATTTAATGTCTAATAAATCAAATTTTCTATTGAGTCAATCCACAATTTTTTTTATAAATCACTCAATTTTTTTTATAAGTCAAATTCATAGTCATTAATTATTAAAAATATTTTTAATTTGTAAGACTCTATAAAATAGCATTAATAAAAGAAATCTTTATTCACATTGAAATATCTCTTTGTATCATTTAGTTATATCCAAATTTTAATGCTAATATTACCTTTTTTTTCTCCTCTAAAGAAATAATAATAATAAAAAAAAAATTGACCATAGAAAATAATTAAGAATTAGAAGAATATAAATCCATTTTAACTTCTATCTTTTAAAAAATAATTAATCTACTTCTTACTTTATTTTTTATTTTTAATCTATCTCAATATTTAATGAATTCAGAATTAAAATTAAGTTTTATTATTTTAAATAATCCCACTAAAATCTAATTAAACAAACAGCTCAAACTAATTAATAAAAAAAATATGCATATGACTAATAGTGTAATAAAACTATATTTCACATGATAATTGACATGTATGAAAATTTACACTACACGTTTGTATTGGCATATGAAGGCATGTGAAAATACGATGGAAATTTGAGAATCGAAATTGGATTGGGTTTTGGATTGTTTTCCACTATGATTGTGCATGCTGAGCTGTTTTTTGGACCGCTGTAATCATTTTATTTAGTCTGCAATGATTATTTTTTAAAAGCAGGGTGGTACAGTATTTGATATTTACCGTTTAGATTTTGAAAGCAGTACGGAGATATGATTTTGGTGTGAATTTGTGACATAATAATTTTTGAATTCATTGCGATAGTAAAGAAAATATTAATTAAAATGTTGGATGGATGGTTTATTTTTCTTCTGTATTTCTTTTAATTATTATAAGTAACATGTATGTTTATTGTGATAAAGTTAAAAATATAAAAATATTTGATATAGAGATAAGTTTCTGTTTATGAGAATGCTTAATTTTTTTTTTAATTATAAGTTATTTATATATTTGATTTAATTACTATTAATATATTTGTTTAATCTTTACCAATAATATATTGTTTTATTTTAATAAAATTAAAATAATAAAACATATTTTATTTATAACAATATAGATGGATCATAATCATGGATCAAATTTGATGTAATGACCAGACAGTTAGATGAATAATTTATAAGTTACCATGCTAGGTAAATGTGAAAACAGGAATTATTACTTTATTAATATTGAAATGTTATTTATTCAAAAATTATGAATTGAGTAATATTGTAAGTAACTTTGTGAAGAAAAGTTATTTACTTCTTTCTTGATTAAAAAGAAACAGTTGCCAACAAACAAGGGCAACCCTAACCACTTTTCCTTACCATAGAGATAGTGAAGAGAAAAGGCCTGGGCTGTTGAGGAACAGGCAGGGGAATGAGAGGAAAAGGAGAGAAGCAAGAGAAGAGGATACTATGTCTAGTGAGGATCAGATAGTACCAGCACTATGGTGCATTATATCGCACTGCTGTTAGCGTGCGTTATCTTGTGGAAGGCAGTGGCCTGCAAGTGAGCTTGGGGGAGAGCATCAGGTCCTAATGACTGATCTCGTGGATGGGTGGTTAACAAGCTTTATATGAGACTAGTCCAGTTTGGAGAAACAGGCAGCAAATTAAGGAAAGCACAGTACAGGTAAGTACCTTGTGGTTATAACATTACATAGGAATGTATTCTTCCTTTACGAAAGTTATTAGTTATCTGTATTGTAAGACTTATTACTCATTTGGAAAAGAAGACTTTATTATGAATCTGTAAGGTTATTGTTTACTGTAAAGAAGTGAATATAATAAGTTGAACAGGGTAGATCATTTATTTTCTTAATGATTAAGATGACTAGTTCATGTTTCAGTTATTCAAACAGTAGACAAAAACTACAAGAATAACAGATACTTTAGTGACCATAAACAGAGAGGAAAGTACATGATACATTCATAACTGTATAAGTATAATCCAAGTAAATATAAAACACAGTCACCCAGATTAAGAAATCTATATCAGGAAGCGAGCTACGAATATTTAGTACACGTAACTGATTTATTGAAACAGAAACGAATAAATTACTGCCAGACATAAAGACCCAGAGTGCTGCCAGATACAGGAACCCAGGGTTACTGGTCGCGTAACGCTTCCAGTGTTCATACCCCGCGGGCATACGAAACTAGCCATATCAATACAAGACTCATCATTTAACAGGTTTAATAGAGTCGACCGAGACGGTATAGACCGATCTAAGAGTCGACCGAGACGGTATGGACCGATGTAATGGTCGACCGAGATGGGAACGGCTGTGATAACTTGACAGAAAGTAAAACGACCAATGCATGCTCAGGATTTTACAAATTTACATTGAGCAGTAAACCAGACACAAATCTTTGCCATAACATTCGAAAGAGATGTATAGGTTAACGAAATGCAAGCTGCAAGTAAACCTCTGGGCAAAGGCAATAACGATACCACACATATAAGTATAGTTGCCAGAATGTCGAACGAAAGGTACATCACTGAAAGCATCCATATTACAAACCAAAGATACATTTCCAGATAAAAGGAAATCAAAATACAGTGCTAAACCGAATTAAAGATTCAGTAAGACGACGGTATATCTCCAAAGACAAAACAGAAGATTGTATAATTTTAAAACAGTAACTGCTAAAGATTAGCGCATGTTCCTCATAGTTATACATATAATAAGTGAACGAGCAACCACAGGAGAACGCAGACAGTCTGCGAGAACATCAAGTGCATAATGAAAATAGACATTGAATTACAGAGAGATGGAGCCGATATCAAACCACAAATAATAACCTGTGTAAATCCCTGAGAGAATAACCTGTGTAAATCCCTGGCTCTCAGTTAAATCTAAGACTCGTGACATTATACACATTACATTCAGCAAGGTTCAGCTTTCGGGCTATGCCCATTCAACATAAATACTCCCAGTACCCGCGAGGGGTTCCCAATGGATTCGAACCTTTAAACTCAAATCTTGAATTAACAGAAATTACTCAGAAATAAACAAGGAGATGAAACCCTCCGTGACCAGAAACCAATGCCGAGAATTCCCTCACTCGGACCAGCCATAAGGGAGCACGATAAGTCTCCTGGCATAAGAGGACCATATTCAGACGAGGAATTGGAATAAAGTAAATTACATGCTGCGGCTAGAGCCACTCACCTGGAATGTGCAGTCGAAGAATGAGTTCGGGCAGAATGGCGCTATCACCCTTTTTCGCTCAGAAAACCCTGCAAGTTTAATGTCAATCGGTTAATACTGATATCATGCATAAACGATAAGGAAAAACTCAAGAACATTTAAAAGAGACATGCAATTACCTTCGGAAAAAAATCAAAGTCTCGGCTAAAATCTCGCAATCTGGTGATGATATCGACCTCATGCAGGACAGTTGCAGCTCAGTGGATATGGCGGTGCAACCCGGAGCCGAACGGGCAGTGCTCTGGTATAATCATGGAGTGCAGTGCCGAGAGGCGCTGCCTCGCCGCGCCTCTCCTTCACCATGCAAATGACGGAAAAACCCTAGGCGAAACCCTTTTATCATCAGACCATCAATAACCACCGTAGATTTCCAGGATGAGATCTAGTTCGTTCGATCAGGGTGTAATCCCGAGGGGTTACGGGCCAAGTTAGGAGCAGTTAATACCTCCAGCTACCCTGACCGCAAGTACGAGAAATCGTATCAGAGAAGGAACCAGCTGTCCACCCGGACAGTCAGTGGAGCGTTACCGAGGCTTGAGCATTCAATTCACATTAGTCTCAGAGCTCAGGAGATGGCGGGAGTGACAGTCGACTGGCAACGTGTCCCATATGCCAGCTCAGGCTATCATCCATCTAAATATGAGTTCATATGCGACGTGTCCAATGTGCCAACTCAGGCTACCACAAATCAAAACATAAGTTCATTGCACACGTGTATATATATATTAACATTTAAACTTATGATTGGTTAAAGAAATTAACGTATGAGTGGATAATAAGTATGTTAGCGTATGGGGATGCTAAGATTAATTAACATGATAATTAAATTTTTTTTTTGGTAGTGACATATGGTATCAGAGCCCAGATACAGCACTGTGGCCTCTGGGTAGAACATCAATGACAGACAAATACACTGTATAAATGACTAACAAAGATGGTTACCGATAATACTTTTGAATGTTTCTTTCTGTTGTTGAATGAAGTACAGGTTTCAGGTTCTAAAGATAGAGACATGAGGAGAGCGGATAACATCCCATGACGACCCGCAATGGGACAGGGAGTACCCGGTCCCGAGAATAACCCAGAACTATGGGTGCAGCTTGGGGAAGAAGCCAAAGTTACGAATCAAGCAATCTTGGAGATGGTGCAAGAGCTGAAGAATGAGATGGCTCGACTATGGGAAGACAATGCTCGGTTAACAATGGAACAAGAAAGAATCTTAAAGAGTTTGTCTGATAAACAAAACCAATTACCAGCTAATCCCAGTGCAGAGCAGCAAAGGATGTCCGAAGAACAGAATCATCATATACCCCCCGAAGGATCAGAGGAACAGGAGGAACGCTCTGATAATGTATTTGACAAGCAAACCTCAAAAAGACGGAAGGTGGAGTTACAAGGTGAATTCCGTAAAATCAAACCACCACATTTTGATGGGGAACAAGAGGAAGCGGCTAAAGCCTGGATCATAAACATGAACAAGTATTTTCAGCTTTATGAATATGATAATAACCTGAAGGCGCGACTGGCCATTTTTCAATTACAAGGAAAGGCCACCTTATGGTGGGAGGAGGTAAAGATAGTAAAAGGGGTCACCGAGCAAGATATTACATGGGAAAATTTTCAGAGATTCTTCAAGGAGCGATATTTAACAGAACGCTTCTACGATGAGAAGGCAAGGGAGTTCCATGATTTGCAATTAGGACAGATAACCATGGACGAATTCATCACTCGCTTTACGTCCTTACTTCGTTATGTACCATACATAAGGGAAGAAAAGGCAAAAGTCCAGCGATTCGTTAGCAGCTTGCCGGCATACATGCAAGAGAGGATTGAGTTTGACAATCCAAAATCAATGGATGAGGTAATCCGCAAAGCTAGAATCTGTTACCAGCAAGGTAAACAGAAAGGGGAAACTGCTAACAGAAAATGGAATGAGAAGAGAAACTTCAAGACCGTGGGAAACAGCAAAGGGAATCGCAGCAATGGCAGTAAAGGAAATGGTAAAGGAGCAACCAGCAGATTTGCACCAAGAACTACATCTAAGTTCAGAACTAACAATGAGTCCAAGGTCAACGAACAACAACCAAGGTTGGACAATGAAGGTACAGCAAGACCTCCGGTACAGTGCTGGGGTTGTGGGGGACCTCATTACATTAAAAACTGTCCACAGCGAAAAGGAACTGAGCAATTATCCCAAATTCATGAAGCTTCAACTGTGGGCGAGGTTGGTCGCAGTATACCCAGAATTAATGCAGCTCTGGAAGACCGTCAGGCGGAATACCAGCCAACCATGGTTGAGTTCGAAGGTAAAATTTCAAACCTTACCATATCTGTTTTAATTGACCCTGGGGCTACGTTAAGCTATGTAAGTCCAAAGGTAGTGGAACGTTGTAATTTACAATCTGTTAAATTTAAAAATCCTTGGCTAGTACAACTAGCTACCGGAGCCAAGCGACGGGTAACAGCCAAAATCAATGATTGTCCATTTATCATAGCAGACCAACCAGTAACGGCTGACCTGAATACACTCCCTCTTGGATCCTATGATATTCTGATTGGCATGGACTGGTTAGAAAAACACTGGTCATTAGTTGATTGTAAAACTAAAGTTATTTACTACAGAGATAAGCAAGGAAACAGGAAAGAAATGCAAGGAATTAAGCAACCAGTGCAAGTTCGCCCGATAACTGCCAATCAGCTGATAAAATGCATACGGAAGAGGTGTCAAGTCTACGCTATCCAAGTAGGATATGCGAATTCTAAGGATAAATCGATTTCTTTGAACAGTATTCCTGTAATACAGGAATTTACAGATGTATTTCCAGAGGAAATTCCTGGACTACCACCGCGAAGGAATATAGATTTTACCATAGAACTGATACCCGGAGCAGCACCAGTATCGCGAGCACCCTACAAAATGAGTACACCTGAACTAACAGAACTGAAAATGCAGTTGCAAGAGTTACTAGACAAGGAGTACATTCGTCCTAGTGTGTCTCCCTGGGGAGCCCCAGTTTTATTTGTCAAGAAAAAGGATGGTACTCTCCGGATGTGTATCGATTACAGACAATTGAACAAGTTGACCATCAAAAATAAGTATCCCTTACCCCGGATCGATGAATTATTGATCAAGTGAAAGGCGCAACGGTGTTCTCCAAGATCGATTTGCGATCAGGATATCATCAAATCCGAATTAAGGACGAGGACATCGCTAAAACAGCCTTTAGGACAAGGTATGGACACTACGAATTTGTAGTTTTGCCATTTGGGCTAACCAACGCCCCTGCAACTTTTATGTGTTTAATGAACAGCATTTTTCATCCATACTTGGATCGATTTGTGCTAATATTCATTGACGACATATTAATATATTCACGCAAAATCGAAGAACATCATGAGCATCTCCGAATGGTATTACAGACCCTTCGAGAACATCAGTTGTATGCAAAATTTAGTAAGTGTGATTTCTTTAAGGAGGAAATCCAGTATTTGGGCCACGTGATCACAAAGGATGGAATTGATGTAGACCCGGAAAAGATAAAGGCCATAATGGACTGGCCTGTGCCAAAAGACGTAGCAGATGTCCGATATTTTATGGGGTTGGCCGGGTATTACAGAAGGTTTGTGGAAGGCTTCTCGAAAGTAGCTTTTCCCATTACCTCATTACAGAAGAAAGGGAGAGCGTTTCATTGGACCCCAAATTGCCAGAAAAGTTTTGAGCAACTGAAACATTTGCTCACAACAGCACCAATTTTGAGCATAGCAGATCCTCATAAGGATTATGTGGTCTGCACAGATGCAAGCAAGGAAGGATTGGGAGGACTTTTAATGCAAGAAGGCCGGGTAATTGCTTACGAATCCCGTAAATTAAAAGAACATGAACAACGATATTCCGCCTATGACTTGGAACTGGCTGCTGTTATACATGCTCTGAAAATGTGGCGGCATTATCTTTTAGGCAGGAAGTTTTTGCTGCTCACCGACCACCATAGCTTGACCAGCTATTTCAGCCAGCCTACTTTAAACGCTAGGCAAGCACGGTGGATGGATTTTTTAAGTGGTTTCAACTTCGATATAAAACATTTGCAAGGGAAAGAAAATAGAGTAGCAGACGCTCTAAGCAGGAAAGTACAAGGTCTGTATGAAGTTTCCATTACTGAATGGAAAAACCCCTTTCTAGACATAATAAAGGAAATTTCAGGCCAAGATACAGAATACCAACGACTAAAACAGCAAATACAACAATCTGATGGAAAGGACAACCAACAAGAATTCACGACAGATGATGCGGGAATTGTCTATTTCCAGCAAAGAATATACGTGCCCAATCAAAATAAAATTAAAAGTTTGATTATGGACGAATTCCATATCAGCCATTATGCTGGTCATCCAGGTTATCAAAAGATGATGAAAGCAATCCGGAAAGAATACTTTTGGCCAGGAATGAAAAAGGATGTTGTGGAATACTTGGCACAGTGTTTGGAATGCCAGCAAATTAAAGCTGAACATCAGCATCCAGCAGGGCTGTTACAACCCTTGCCCATTCCACAATGGAAATGGGAAATCATCTCCATGGATTTTATTACAGGGTTACCTAAAACAAAGAAAAACAATGATTCCATTATGGTAGTAGTGGACAAGTTGAGTAAGGCTGCACATTTCATACCGGTACAATCAACCTACAGAGCTGCACAAATCGCTCACATGTTTATGCAGAATGTGTTCAGATTGCATGGCCTCCCAAAAACAATAATTTCGGATCAAGATGTGAAATTCACATCGGCCTTTTGGAAGACGCTATTTGCTGAGTTAGGCACTCAACTGAATTTTAGCACAGCGTACCATCCGCAAACTGATGGACAGACGGAGCGAGTAAATCAAGCAGTAGAAGACATGCTAAGGGCCTACGTTATGCAACAACCCACACGATGGGAGGAATATTTACACTTGGTGGAGTTTGCGTATAACAATGGTTATCATACTTCAACGCAAATGAGTCCATTTGAGGTTATGTATGGTCGAAAATGCCGTACACCCTCCAGCTGGGGAGGACCTGAAGATAAATTAAGTTTAGGACCCGACATGCTTAAAGAAATGGAGGACATGGTAAAGAGAGTACGTGTCAATCTGAAGGCGGCTCAGGATATACAAAAGAATTTCGCTGATCGGAAAAGGAGATTTAAGGAGTATCAGGTTGGGGATCATGTATATATTCGAATTCAGGCCAAAAGAAGTACCTTGCAATGGGTTGGTTGCGCTAAATTAGCACCCAGATATTGTGGACCATTTCAGATACTAGCAAGGGTTGGACCGGTGGCTTACCAGCTGGCCTTGCTAAGTCACATCCGGGTCCATAACGTATTTCATATTTCGGTCCTAAAGAAATATGTGTATGACCCCAAACATGTAATTCGTTGGCAGGATATACAGGTGGGGTTATCGTATGATAAAGAATTCAGCAAGAATCCTATTTGAAAGGAAAAAACTAATTCAAAATTTGTGTAATGCAGGTCAAACCGAAAGGAGAAGTGCTGGTCGAACCGCTGAGCATTCTCGACCAGAGAGAAGTGCAGCTGCGGAAACGTGTTATTACCCAAGTTAAGGTATAATGGCGGCATTTTGGGCCCGAGGAGGCCACTTGGGAAGACCAGGAATTGATGAAGAAAACTTATCCAGACCTGTTCATGACTGTAAGACACCGAGACGGTGTCCAATCTCAGGGGGAGGAGATGTAATGACCAGACAGTTAGATGAATAATTTATAAGTTACCATGCTAGGTAAATGTGAAAACAGGAATTATTACTTTATTAATATTGAAATGTTATTTATTCAAAAATTATGAATTCAGTAATATTGTAAGTAACTTTGTGAAGAAAAGTTATTTACTTCTTTCTTGATTAAAAAGAAACAGTTGCCAACAAACAAGGGCAACCCTAACCACTTTTCCTTACCATAGAGATGGTGAAGAGAAAAGGCCTGGGCTGTTGAGGAATAGGCAGGGGAAATGAGAGGAAAAGGAGAGAAGCAAGAGAAGAGGGTACTATGTCTGGTGAGGATCAGATAGTACCAGCACTATGGTGCATTATATCGCACTGTTGTTAGCGTGCGTTATCTTGTGGAAGGTAGTGGCCTGCAAGTGAGCTTGGCGGAGAGCATCAGGTCCTAATGACTGATCTCGTGGATGGGTGGTTAACAAGCTTTATATGAGTCTATTCCAATTTGGAGAAACAGGCAGCAACTAAGAAAAGCACAGTACAGGTAAGTACCTTGTGGTTATAACATTACATAGGAATCTATTCTTCCTTTACCAAGTTATTAGTTATCTGTATTGTAAGACTTTATTACTCATTTGGAAATGAAGACTTTATTATGAATCTGTAAGGTTACTGTCTACTGTAACGAAGTGAATATAATAAGTTGAACAGGGTAGTTCATTTATTTTCTTAATGATTAAGATGACTAGTTCATGTTTCAGTTATTCAAAACAGTAGACAAAAAACTACGAGAATAACAACAAGAATAACAGATACTTTAGTAACCATAAACAGAGAGGAAAGTGCATGATACATTCATAACTGTATAAGTATAACCCAAGTAAATATAAAACACAGTCACCCAGATTAGGAAATCTATATCAGGAAGCGAGCTACGAATATTTAGTACACGTAACTGATTTATTGAAACAGAAACGAATAAATTATTGCCAGATATAAGGACCCAGAGTGCTGCCAGACAGTAGAACCCAGGGTTACTGGTCGCATAACGCTTCCAGTGTTCATACCCCGCGGGTGTACGAAACTGGCCATATCAATACAAGACTCATCATTTAACAGATTAATAGAGTCGACCGAGACGGAATAGACCGATCTAAGAGTCGACTGAGACGGTATGGACCGATGTAATGGTTGACCGAGACAGAAATAGCTGTGATAACTTGACAGAAAGTAAAACGACCAATGCATGCTCAGGATTTTACAAATTTACATTGAGCAGTAAACCAGACACAAATCTTTGCCATAACATTCGAAAGAGATGTATAGGTTAACGAAATGCAAGCTGCAAGTAAAACTCTGAGCAAAGGCAATAACGATACCGCACATATAAATATAGTTGCCAGAATGTCGAACGAAAGGTACATTACTGAAAGCATCCATATTACCAACCAAAGCTACATTTCTAGATAAAAAGGGAATCAAAATACAGTGCTAAACCGAATTAAAGATTCAGTAAGACGACGGTATATCTCCAAAAAAACAAAATAGAAGATTGTATAATTATAAAACAGTAACTGCTAAAGATTAGCGCATGTTCCTCATAGGTATACATATAATAAGTGAACGAGCAACCACAGGAGAACGCAGACAGTCTGCGAGAACATCAAGTGCATAATGAAAATAGACATTGAATTACAGAGAGATGGAGCCGATATCAAACCACAATTAATAACCTGTGTAAATTCCTGGCTCTCAGTTAAATCTAAGACTCGTGACATTATACACATTACATTCAGCAAGGTTCAGCTGTCGAGCTATGCCCATTCAATATGAATACTCCTAGTACCCGCGAGGGGTTCCCAATGGACTCGAACCTTTAAACTCAAATCTTGAATTAACAGAAATTACTCAGAAATAAACAAGGAGATGAAACCCTCCGTGACCAGAAACCAATGCCGAGAATTCCCTCACTCGGACCAGCCATAAGGGAGCACGATAAGTCTCCTGGCATAAGAGGACCATATTCAGACAAGAAATTGGAGTAAAGTAAATTACACGCCGCGGCTAGAGCCACTCGACTGGAATGTGCAGTCGAAGAATGAGTTCGGGCAGAATGGCGCTATCACCCTTTTACGCTCAGAAAACCCTGCAAGTTTAATGTCAATCGGTTAATACTGATATCATGCATAAACGATAAGGAAAAACTAAAGAACATTTAAAAGAGACATGCAATTACCTTCGGACAAAAATCAAAGTCTCGGCTAAAATCTCGCAGTCTGGTGATGATATCGACCTCATGCAGGACGGTTGCAGCTCAGTGGATATGGCGGTGCAACCCGGAGCCGAACGGGAGGTGCTCTGGTATAATCATGGAGTGCAGTGCCGAGAGGCGCTGCCTCGCCGCGCCTCTCCTTCACCATGCAAATGACGGAAAAACCCTAGGCGGAGCCCTTTTATCATCAGACCATCAATAACCACCGTATATTTCCCGGATGAGATCTGGTTCGTTCGATCTGGGTGTAATCCCGAGGGGTTATGGGCCGAATTAGGAGCAGTTAATACCTCCAGCTACCCTGACCGCAAGTCCGAGAAATCGTATCAGAGAAGGAACCAACTGTCCGCCCGGACATCCAGTGGAGCGTAACCGAGGCTCAAGCATTCAATTCACATTAGTCTCAGAACCTAGGAGACGGCGGGAGTGACAGTCGACTGGCGACGTGTCCCATATGCCAGCTCAGACTATCATCCATCGAAATATGAGTTCATATGCGACGTGCCCAATGTGCCAGCTCAGGCTACCACAAATCAAAACATAAGTTCGTTGCACATGTGTATATATATATTAACTTTTAAACTTGTGATTGGTTAAAGAAAATTAACGTATGAGTGGATAATAGGTATGTTAGCGTATGGGGATGCTAAGATTAATTAGCATGATAATTAAATTTTTTTTTATGGGTAGTGATAAGTAGTGACAACCACACACAAATTGAAGAAGATATTTATTCAAAGTCACAGGTAAACGTGACATGTCAATAATGAGTAGAATATTGGGTATTTATAAGTATGAGGTTTGGATAATTTAAGGAAATTTCATGTAATGTGGCTTATTTAAATGTATGATAATTCTTTTGTATTAATAATTTGATTGTATGTTATTTTTGAGACAAAGAATAATGGATTTATTATTAGAAGCTAGTTTTCCTACAAGGGTTTCTAGGATAATTTACGATGTCCATGTGTTTGTTGCATTTATGCATTGGTAATATATTTTTATTTATATTTATTTTTTAAGTAGTGGTATTAGAGTTGTAGGGAAAAAAGTATACAACAGAGATTGTGTGTTTGTATATGGACTCAGGAAAGATGGGTGTAGCATATCCAAGTTACATTGAGGATAGTTGAATTCTAGCAAGGATGCATATGTATCAGTGAGGATTAATGTATGTAAATGACTTAGGATGTGTATCACGATGAAATGGCATGAGGAGAGCATCAGGTTTGGATTCGAAGTGTGGACCTAGCGAGTGTAAATGAGTTTCAAAGGTCGTTCGAAGGTGTCATGATCATAGTGAATGATTACCAAGTGGAGGCGCGATATAAAGGAACTTCAGAACATGTTTATATAGTTAGAGAAAGGTTGCATAGGTGCATGGATGAGTGAACATAGATAGATTTGATGATGTTGAGGCCTACTGAGGGAGTCACCATGTTATAGATAGTCACAATAGTGTATGATCACCCTAGAGTCTTTGGTGCAAGTTACTAATCCTAGTCATCAGTAAGAGGTATTCCGTAGGGTTGTTGTAAGAATTTTTATTCAAGCATACATTTTATATCACGATGCACATAATTTCAGCCCTCTTGTACATAGAAATTACAAAGGATCAAGATGTGGAAAGAACCACTTCAACTGGTATGAAGGTGGGAGGCTTACTCATATGCGAGTTTGAGGTTAATTTGTTGCAAGCTCTATTGAAGCATACATTTTATACTATAGTGACACATGGAGTGACATATGATGATGAAGTTGTGGAATGGACCACCTGAATAGATATGTGGGTGGCAGGTATACC
>APFE031497894.1:3071-18485 GCA_000404065.3 Pinus taeda
CCTTTGAATTTGTTGCCTATATACATCATGTTTGGCAAGTTCTGAGAGGGGAATGGAAATCTTGAGTTTTCCAATCTCCGCTTCTAAACTGAATGGTTTTTCCAATGAGTTCTTGGCGTTGACAGTGGCAAATTTCTCTTTTTCAGGCATACTCTCTATGTTTTCCTTTGGAATGTCAATGTCATGATGTATGACAGTTTGTGGTATTTCCATTTTGGGAAGATTTTTAGAAGTGTTATTCAGATCTTCTTTTGGGGAGGAGGGAGGTAGAGGTCGATCAACAGGAGAGTGTGTGTCTGTTACATCCTCCACAGTTACCAGATGAGGGTTTGGGACAGAGCTGACAGTTGGTTGATTGTTGGTGATATTTCCTTTACTTTTGTTGAGCTGTTTTCTATCTTTTGTTCTGCTAGATGGGGGAACATCAATGGTCCTTGTTCTTAATTTGTATTTCTTGCGTACCTTGTACACAACGGTATCATAGCCTTGTGTAAAGTCGAAGGACTCTCCCGACTTGGTGTGAAGTTGTTTTGCATCAGGATGTGGTCGGTCTTCTTCAGTAAGAAAGATTTGCTGTTCATTTTCTGAATCTATCAGGTTCATATGAGTCCCATCTGTGGGCTCAGTGGATGTAGATGCCTCCGCATAGTTTTCTTGAAAAGGAGGCTTAATATCATGGTCGAGACTGGCCCTTCCAACGTTTGTGTTTTGAGTCTTTCTGAAGTTCAGGTTCCTTATGGCATTGGGCTGTTGACCTTCCCATGAAGTTTTTCTCTCAACATTGTCTACTCTGTCTCCCAGCCTGTGGATGCCACTGATGATAGCATCTAGCTTCTGATCGAAGGCTAAGGGTTCTTCTTTGAAAGTGGTTATTCTCTCAGTTCTAGTTCTGTTTCTTTTAGCAATTAGATTTTCTTCCACACTAACAGCAACATCTTGCATTTCTGCAAGGATTTGAGGGGCTCTTTCCTTTAACTGATATGCCATCTCAGCATCAAATCCATCTGGGAATTTGTACAAAGCGAGATCAGGTGGAGGTCTTAAATTTTATGGTATTGCATTGTAAACATTGTTAAATCTTGCACAGTAATCCAGAACTGTTTCATGAGGTCCTCTTCTGATAGTATCATACTCAAATAGTGTGTGTAGGGGATCTTTCTTTTTCTCCCATCTGTTAATAAATTCCTGGTATACGGCTTCAGGGTTTAATATGGAATTGGGTGCAAGTGCCCTAAACCAGGTTCTGACATCACCGGTCAAACTTTGGACAAAAATCTTCATTCTTACACTCTCATCATCAATTTCATAACTCTAGAAATAATCCTGCATTTTCTTTGTATGCTATAGGGCGGTGCAGGAGGTCGCGCCATCAAAATAGGTGATCTTTGATTGGTATTCCTGGGGCATATCCCCGAGATTACTAGGCAGCTGTAAGAGCGCATATCTAGCCATGATGACGGGGATAAGCGGAACAGCTAGGGCAGCGGGGATAACAGGAACAACCAGGGTAGAAGGAGTAGTAGTGGTAGTAGGAGTATGGGATGGAGGTGTAGAGGAGCTTCTTGGAGAAGGAAGTGATGAACCAGGGGAACTTGGGGTTGACCGGAACAAAACTTTGACAGGAGTTGGAACACTACTTGGCTGAACTGTTTCAGGACTTGCAGCAGTTGGGTCTTCTTTTTGCTTTTGTTTTCTAATGATCTTAGGAATTAAATTTGGGTTTGAAAAAATAGTTGGGCTATTTGGATCAGGATTTGATCGTGTATTACGCATTTGCTTCTTAGGAGCCATCTTCTACTCTATTTTTTGGGAACTCTTTTCTTAAAGACACAGGTCGACCGAGGCCTTCACGGGTCGGTTTCTTCCTCTGTGGGGCCGCAGACTGGTTTAGTGAATTTATCTGAGGAGGTCCCCAGTGGAGTTGCCATTATGTTAACACTCAGGTTGTCCCTAGGTTCCTATAGGGATATGGCTGAGGTAACCACAAACCAATCTTTGGATTGCAGGTTCTAGCCCACCTGCAATCAGAGAGGGCTCTCTCCTAATGATTCAACTTTGTTGATGATTTTAGGCTAGCTTTTGGCTCAGGGGTTTTGTTTGTGTTTGGATGGAAGGAAAATGCTTTCGGGCAGAGAGGCAATTTATGAAGTGAAAGTTTCAAACCATTGTGCATGGAGTCATGGGTTAGGATTATCAATGTGTCTTTCTGGTCATAAGAGAGATAATGAAGCAGGATAGCTGCTCATAACACAATCTGCAGACTAAAAGGATGAATGATGTGTAAGGAATGAGAGGCACTTAAGAATCTCTCATTTAACTTAACAGAGGGAAAGATGATCTGTATCTAGGGGCAATGAAGAATCCCTGGATAACTGTCTTGGGTTAAGGCAAACATGAGCCATGTGGAATTCATATTTATGCTTAAACAGAGGAAAACATAAAGAAACAACAGAAATTGAGCATAGAGTGTATTTAAACAAATTCTAAGCTAATCTTTCTTTCTTCTGTTTAAGAGCGTAATTCATGAATGAAAACAGAGGTAAGAAGCACTTATTGAGTTATGCAACAACACGAGAATTCCATAATCACTCTTCAACCAGTAAAAACAGTGAACAATCTGTTCTCCAAGGCTCATAAGCAGTCTTTGATTATAGAAACTTATCATATATTACAGTGCGAGTCTCTCCCGGAGCAAAATCAGCTAGAGATAGCTTGTTGACTAATCAATCAACCAACCAACCAACAACAACCCGTAATACAGTGTTCAGGGCTATCTTTATAGTGCAAATATCTCGAACTTATTTATTACAATTGACCTAAAACAGGTCTGCAAAAGAGCTTTCTAAACCTAAACTTGTGCCAAAATTAAATGCAGGTAAACATCTATTGAAATTGTGTCAGAGATAGTTGGATCAAAAAGGAGTGCAATGTGGCCTTTGGAGCCTTGATGCAGTACTACTGGAATAACTGTGCTTTGGGGTCTATAGTTCTGTTCTGGTGCGAGTTAAATGTGCAATAACCATGATTTGAGAGTTTTGAGTGGCCTCGCCTTCTTTTTTGACTTTGCTGGAAGGTATTTAATTTTCTCCTCCTTTGGGCCGCTTTTAAGATCTTCGCTGATACTCTTTGCCGCTACATTGATGGTCTCCGCCGCTTGTTGATACTCTTTGGCGTGCTTTTTCCCTGTAGATTTGATCTGATACTCTTTAATCTCTGTCTCTGGTCTCTTCCTGTCTTCAAAACGGCTTAATTTGGCAAAATCGGGCAATTTCGGGCCTTTTCAGTGCAAAACGGGCCAAGGAATCAAAAGATTCCCCAAAATGGCCTATTTCCCGTAGCGATGCGCGATTAGCGCTTCACGCTAATCGCACATTGAAAACTGCCTCCGTTTCTCATTCCAGAGCTCCGAAGCACGATTTTTCTTCCTGCGTGAACGACGGATGACGTCAGCCAGGTGACGTGGCAAGGTGACTCATACATTAATGCGATGCGATGAACTTCTTCCGATGCGATCGCAATATCGCATCGGCGGGGAACGAGAAGGTATTTATTTTTAAAATGCAATGCTTGCGACCGTCGATCGCCGATATCGCGATGTCGCATCGAGCAACAAAGGATGGGGCACACCTATGTGGTGAAAATATTGCGATATGGCGATGCGAGATGGCTCACTAGGATCTGCAGAGTGTTAAGGAAATCGGCAAGGGTCTATTGCGGTTGGAAGGAGTGAGTATGTGCGTTAGAATAGCATTTGAGGCCTCGGAAGGGGTCTGATAACCTAAAAGGGATTTTATACTTTGGAAGGAGTCTATTGCATCAGAAGATGGTTTGAAGGGGTAGCATGAGGGTTCTTGCCAAGTTTCAGACAAACTGAGCAATTCCCGGGGGTACTTATAGTTATTTTTCAACCAGGGGGAGGGATATTTACATAAGGGATCATTTACATAGTTTTAGTAGGGGGATGGGGAAAATATAGGGAGTTAAATAATAATGTCAGTAGCTAATATGGAGATGGTAAGAAAGTGCTAAGTTTGAGAGATCTTAGGCTTCAACGGGGAGATAGAACTTTACAGAGAAAGTATGGATCCTTCCTTGAGTGAAGCAGATCTTCACCTAGGCTAAATGACATGGAAAATAATGAAACTAAGAGATGTCAAGCAAATCTTGACCTCTTTTGGGGAAATTAGTTAATGATTTGGGGGAGATGGAGAAAGGGAAGTTAGTTACGCCTGGTTTGAGCTTCTCCAAATAAAAATGCTTGATGACTGTGATCTGAGTGTAGATGGTACTTTTAAAACCTGGAACTGATCAGCAATCAAGATTCTGCAACCTCAAAACTACCTACCCAGCGTACTTGCGTAACATTTTTTCTTCTTTTGGTTCGGGTGTACTTAGACTTGCAGACCCATCATTTCAATTTTTTCTTTTTATACCTTCCTATCTACAAACTACCCTTTTTCTTCCAAGGGCCCAGATTAAGTAGTTGGGCTCCTTTGATTCTCTACCTATCTAAGCATCTGCCAAGATTAAGCTGTTTGGACAGATTCATCCTCTATATTCTAAAACAGGAAATTGAAACCTAGGTAGACCAAGATTAAGTTGTTTGGACCTCCCTTTAGCTGAAAATTGTACAAAACTGTAATAACTTCTGAAAATTTGGAAAGGAGTTATATGAACATATAGTAGCCTTCTTTGCTTGGTGACTGTTTACTAAATACGGAGCATTGCAGCATGCAAAGTATGACATATTTGGCCTGAAAAATGTCAATCATGAAATATGAGTAACCTGCTACAGCAGGAGGCTAACACTAGCTACCTGGTTTTTCTCCCTTATATAGCAATAAAACCCTAAATTTTCCAAAACCCACCTGAGCCTAGCTATCTAGCCTAAAATCCTTTACGTTCCGGTCATCTCTTGGCTGTGATTTCATAGAGAAATCCCTCTCTGGTTCGGTAGGGCTAGCTATCAAACTAAAATCTTGGCCTCTGGTTACCTCTGTCGATCTCCTCATCAGCCTAAGACATTGTGGAGGATAACAGAGGGTATGACAACTAGGTAGTGCCAATGTGTTCTAGTGAATATAAGGTTCCCATGTCATGGAAAAATGTAATACTAGTTGTGAGGTCATGACTGTTGAGGTGTGTTAGGGAATGCTACAACATGTTAACATGTGGTAGATAGTACGAAGACATGTCAAACAAGCTAAGGTGTGCCAAGTGCTAAGGCATGCCAAGATGTACAAGGGTGTGACAATTCATGTTGGGGACTATCAAGGCTACAAAAGGGAGTAAAAAGTTAAACTACAAGTAAATGAGCACATAATATGGTTTATAAGTCATCAATTTACCTTTTCCATGAAGGGAATGCTAGGCACATCAGCACTAGGTGCCAATAGGTGCCAAGTGCCAAGTGTCAATGCATTCTAAGTGCCAAATCTTCCTCAGTTCCTTCTCATCTAGTTTCCAAAAATTGATCTCAAATAAATTTAATATTAAACCATGCCAAAGCATACAAAGTCATATCAACACATACCAAACATGCCTAGACTTGCCAAGTGCCAATGTGCGTCAGGGAGTGTGATGCATGCTATGAAGTGGCATAGCATATCGAAGACTGCTAAGGTGTGCTAGAGAGTGGCAATGCATGTTGAGGAGTGTTAGAGAGTACTAGGACAACACAAGGGAGAACTAGGTCAAAATGCATGAGAGTAAAT
Source organism: Pinus taeda (assembly GCA_000404065.3). Taxonomy (NCBI): domain Eukaryota; kingdom Viridiplantae; phylum Streptophyta; class Pinopsida; order Pinales; family Pinaceae; genus Pinus; species Pinus taeda. The sequence continues at coordinate 8,786 of APFE031497894.1, forward strand.
GAATATGAGGGTGTGTCTGGGAGTGTCAATGAGCGTTAGATGTCATGCCAAGGAGGGAGTGACAAGGTATTCTAAGCACAGGTAAGGCATGTGAGGGAATATCAGGGAATGTTAAGAAGTGCTAGAGTGTGCTAGGTAGTTCTGGGGTGTGCTAACATGTGCCAAATAGTGCCAAGGCATGCCATGTGCTAAGACAGGCTAGGGTGTGCAGGGTGCCAAAGTATGAAAATATGCGTTAAGGAGTTTCAAGGAAAAAAAAGGAATAACCAAGCTAAAATGCAAGGAAATGAACACATAAGAGGGTTAATAAGTTGGTACTTTATATTTTTCAAAAGGGGCATGCTAGGCACACTAATAATATGTTCCAATACATGCCAAGTGCAAATGTGTGCCAAGTGCTAATGTTTGTCAATGCAATATTATGCCAAGTTGTTCCAGGGCATGCTAGGGACTACAAGGCATGCCAACACATGATAAGGGAGTGATATGCTATGCTAGGGCATGCCAACATGTGCTTGGGTGTCCTACTCATGGCAAGATGGTCTAGGTACAAAGGTGTTCCAGGTACAAATATGTTCCACGACATTTGAGGTGCCAAGGAATGTTAGTGTAATATTCCAAAGCGTTAAGGTGTGCCATGAGTGTTGCGGAGTGCTAGGTCTCTCTCATTAATAGAATTTACAGAGCTTGATTATGTATTAAATAATATAGTTCCTACACACACTAGTGGAACTTTATTTAAAGGAAATTTGCTAGATAATAAACCTAATAGAGATTAATCATGTGTTGACTCATAGGAAAGCTATATTCTTATGACTTGAGGGAAATGATACACACTAATTACTTCTTAACAAATTGACTGACTATTATAACCACTATGACCTTGGATACATAATGAAAAAGACTCGACAACAATGGTCTTAAATTGTTACTTTTGATAAAAAAATATAGTAACAGGTGCATAGCGTCATAAAAAACTCATTGGAATGATCAATGATGACGAACATTTTTTTATTGTCACCAAAAGTAACCAATAAGAGAATTGGTGAGGGTCAATAAAAGATCGTCACTAGAAGTGACACCAAAGAGAGAATTAGTGATGGGCCTTTAATGATCCTTACCAAAAGTGTCACAAAAAGGAGAATTAGTGATGGGCCTTTAACGACCCTCACCAAAAGTGTCATTGAAAATGGCTTTGGTGACAAATCTTAAAGGACCATCACTATGTACACTTACAACAATGATTTTTAAAGATCGCCACCATATGCGACATTGGTGATGGACCTTAAAGGTCCACCATAGGCATGAAGTGTCATCAAAAACTCATTGGAATGATCAATGGTGATGAACATCTATTGATTGTCACCAAAATTAACCAAAAAAGATAATTGGTGACGGTCAATAAAGTATCATCACTAGAATTGTCACCAAAGAGAAAATTAGTGATGGGCCTTTAACGACCCTCACTAAAAGTGTCACCAAAGAGAGAATTAGTGACGGGCCTTTAACAACCCTCACCAAAAGTGTCATTGAAAATGGATTTGGTGAGAAACCTTAAAGGATCATCACTATATACGCTTACAACAACGCCTTTTTAAAGACCATCAGCATATGTGACATTGGTGACGGACCTTAAAGGTCCGTCATAGGCATGACCCTCACCAATGAAATTTTTCATTGTAGTGTATAACTCATCTTAGGCTACTCATGCCAAATCATATCTCATCCCACTTAACAAGTTACCACATCAAGGCTCCTGTCCAACCATGGCCATAAAAAAACTAAGCAACATAGTTTACATCTTGATATGGCATAACACCTAGGATGTCTAACAATTCCTTGGAACTATGAGGCACATGTTGGCAATCTCTGCATTCCATGGAATGCGTTAGCACTCCCTATCATAACATACCACTCCTTGACATGTCATGGCACTCTTGCATGCCTTCGAACTACCTAGCATATAACTTTGTCACTCCCTCCTGAGCACACTTGGAATTCAATGACACTCCCTATCATACACTCTTATTCATTCATTTCTATGCATTTTGAACTAGTTTTTCTTTGTGTTTATGACGCACACGACGCACACCCTAACACTCCCTGGCACAGATTAGCACACCCTGACACGCATTGGCACACCCTGGCATGTCACCCTAACACTTCAACATTTCTTGGCACTACCTAACATACTTTTTTGTCTCCTCCTTAGCACATCTAGAACTCGCCGACACTCCTTGTCACACACTGTTAGTCATTCATTTCCATGAATTTGAAACTAGTGCTTCCTTATGTTTCCCTGGAACTCCATAAGACTCCCTGGCATGCATTGGCACACCCTAGCACCTGAAACATCTTGGCATGTTTCCTTGGCTTCTAACATGCCTTAACACTACCTATCATACCTTATCACTCTATCCTTAGCACACCTATAACTCACTAACACTTCCTGTCACAAAATCTTAATCATTCATTTGCATGCATTATTTTCACCTATTTCTCCCTTATGTTCCTCTAAAACTCCTTAACACTTCCTAGCCCATGTTTTTGATGGAAAAAACACTATATATAGGGAAACTCATCCTCCGTTTGTGGACAAGAAAATTTGGTTTAGTAAGTCTGTAATAAGAAGTGTGAAGATAACCAACGAAGAGAAAGAAACAAAGAGCGAAGATTTTGGTGTTGTTTATGGGTCTATTTTAGGGCTAATAGCTCCACACATGTGAAGGAAGGAAGAAATATCTAATGCAGAAAAGGTTGAAGATCTTGCTGTTGTCCAAGAAGTTGAATCAAGGAAGAAGATAAGTAAGGTTACAAGCCGAATTATAATAAGTGTTCATACCATCCAAGCGAAGAAGATCAAGGTTCAAAAGGTTGTTCAACCAGACATTCTAGGGTTTATGAAGGAGGGCCAAGAACTATAGATCTGATCCATGGAACTGGAATTTGAAGGATAGTCGAGTTATTCAAGGAAGAACCTTGATCATCATTGACTCAAGGGAAAAGAAGGATGTTGAATCAAGGGGGCCTGTGACTTGGTCTTGGACAGGTCATTGAGTCAAGTGTCTAGGCCATGGTCTTCGTATTCATCAATTGAAGTCTCTATAAGAAGAATATTTTGTTTGGGTTTTCCTCTCATGTTGGAGGGGTTTTGGCCCTAGTTGATCGCATATCATTATGTCTCTTGTTTCCTCACTGTTTATGCATTGGTAGATGTTTGATGAAGAATATTGTTTTGAGCATTTTTTGTTATTGTGGATTAGTCTTGAATGTGTTTGTGTATGCAAAATTGGTTGGGTTTGTAAACTATGAGTAGAGTAGTGTTTGATTGATGCATGTTTCCTACAATAAAATATGTCTCTTACTTAAACAATTAAGTTAGTGGAAACACGGATATTTGGATAATTATTTCGGAATTTATGAAACTTACAAGTACATCAACCCATATAATACATAAATATAATGGAAAGTTCTAATGTGTTGCATCATAGAAAGGATGTTGATAAAATTTGATAGCTTAAATGTATATGATAGTTTGGAAAGGTGGGGAATAACTCTTAGTTAGTCATAGGTAGCGTAATCAATTCCTTTCTTAATCTGTAAATTTCCATGATGATTTTGAAAGTAGGTGGGTAGAAATTATTACTCATGTCATAGATAGCCTAACGAGTACTTTTCTCTCCCTGTAACGTGTTGACGCTACTAGACTCGCTAAAATGTAAGGGGATATCCCCGATAAGAATCCCCAATTATACCTCAGACCGTTTGGTGTGGGAGTCCAGCAGTGGCTCGTACGGTAATGCCTTGATCACGATTTTGGACAAAGACAAGTAAGATAACTCTATTGGTAGCAAGGGTGTGACAGCTGCAGTGAGTCAAGGAAGGTGCATGAGAGGTTCTAACGCATGGGGGCTGATATGAGTGTGCCCCTTGGAAACTTGTAATAGTACTCGTCTTGGAAGGGAACACATGAGTAAAGATGCATCACTAGCCGGAAAGTGAGTTAGCAAGCAATCCAAAGTGATGATTAAACCAACAACACATCTGAGAAAGATTCATACATAATCATAATGAATAGTCCATAAATGCATGCAAAAGAAAGAAAATACATATATCATTTAGAGTAAACCAGATAGCATAGAATACAATACAACATATGCATGAAACATGTTGCCTTGCTATATTAAGAAGTGTAAGTTCTAGTCATACAATACATCCATGTCCAACCACTAGTCCCAATAGTGGTGTGTTACAACCACAACTGCCTGCTCCTCTAAACAGATGTACTAGCTTTACGTAGTGGAGAAGCCAAGGCTTGTTACAATACTGTCCAAGCTCTCTCCAAGATAGTCTTATCGGAAGCTTGGATGACCAAAAGCCTATACAATGAGTTATGAGGGATTATTTATAGCAAAGGGTGGGGTGATCCTTGACATTCCCCTTCGTGACAGTTCAACTATCGTCATGACTCTTCATCTACTCTATGACTATTACATCTAGCTATTGACACTTGACTTACACTTGACAAGATGTTACATTACAATGCACATGTACTCATGTGAGACAACTTGGCTTGAGCAAACCATGCAAGACATCATCGACACTCTGTCTATTGTGATGAGACCAAGTCTTTAACATGCTTGTGATGGTGAAGGTGGTGAGCTGATGCCAAGATTGGTCGTCTGTGATGGTGTGCATGCTCCCCATGATGACATCTTGTTGAAGCCAACTGCATTGGTGTGGCTCCTTCATCCAACTCATCTTCTAGATGGTGCATGGTCTTCTTGATGCAATAAAACTGGAAACATAATGATGCATAATGCCCGTGCTAATATTCTAGTGCATGTTGTTGGTCATGCGCATCAATTTTCAACTATAAGCTCAACTCCAGTCAGACTTGCTTCTTGTCTTCGCCTTGGTGAGTTTGCTGAATGGGTTGGATTGCATTAGTGCACACAATGACATGCATGTTGTTAAATTCCCCTTGCATGTGGTCAGCAACATTGCTCATGATGTTTGCTCTGTGCCAGCTACTGGGATGGATCTTTGACTTGTACAGGCACAATTTCATCCATGAATGCATGTTGTGCACCCTGCTGTTCCTTTCCCTGTTTCAAAACATTCGGTTTTTTGTGCATCTGATGCTCTTCCTTGAGTTGCTGCTTCAACACATGCAACTCCTTATTTGTTCCATTCTTTATATTTATGTGATCTTCATGTCACGCCGTCACCTCATAGCCTGAGTCTCCAAAGTTGTTTTCATCACCAATGGATCTGCTTGAGCTTGCAACTTTGCTCCACCTCTGTGTTGTCAACAACCTTCGTCTTACATTCATTGCATCTGGTATGCTTCCTTTAGCTGTTTTTCATGATTCTTCTCACTGCCATGCTGCTACCATCATATCTTGATATCTTCGTCTATGAACAACTTGATGTCTTCGTTAGTAGGCAAGCTCGTAGACACTTGATCGACTACATCCCCAAGTGTGCTCAGAATGGTGTCTTCGTCTCTTCTGTCCTGGAAACCATTGTACCTGTACTACTAAAAGGCAGATGAACACCTGTGATACTTGGAGACATGGAAAAACTCATGGCAAGCAATCTTTCAGTCGAAAACCAAAATTTACTTGAGAGCTAACTTGGAACATACATGGGTGACTGATCATCAAAGTCACGCAATTTCTGCCAGGTGGTCAGAGACTAACTACCAAGAATGAATAAGGCATAGTTTGGGCTGCTGGAATTGCATAATGCATAGTCGAGTCTGGTTGCTAACTACTAGAATTGTGAAATTCACAATCTCAATTGGCAGTGGCTGCAGGCTTAGTGATTGCATTGCATAATTTTTGGGCTAGCAGTCACTGTTTAGAAATGTGCAAAACAATCTTGGAGGATAGTGCCTGGGAAAAAATGCACATTTTTGGAGAGGAAGACAGAGCCTTCCTTCCCCAGATTGTGCAATGATGTCTCACTGAAGGCAAAGTCCTAGCCAAGGTTGGCCAGACTCCCTGATGGGAAACTAAAAGCGAATGTGAATGCAAATGCATGGTGATACTAAGTGTAAGCATAAGTGAATTATCGTGCATGGAAAAGGTGAATGACAAATTTAGAAAATGGAACAACATACATGTGGGTGAGGCAAGACGTCGAATCAGTGACCATTCGTGAAAAACAGTTTCATGCATGCGACAACAATGAGATGTTAACAAAAACTAAAATGGTGATAGTACAAGCTATTATTTATGAAACAACAATAATCCCTCACTGAAATCAAGCAGACATCGTTCATACAATGAAAAACACAAAAAGCACCAGAAATGCAACACAAGACATGGAAAGCAGGCTTACGCCAAAACAATTGAGTCGAATGTGCTGACAACTCCTAGATGTGATGTGGGATGTCAGAGCTACAAGGTTGATGTGAGGAATGAGCTCTACAACATCCAGTTGACGAGTTTTGATAAAATCGAGGTTGTGATGTGCATGGCACAAATCTAGGGAAAGTGGCACTTGGTGGGAGCTTTCTGAAATGATCCTTGCACATAACCTCCAACTACCAAAAATAGGTCCCTGAAACAAGGGATTCCTTTGCATGCTGCCTTGGGAGAAGAAACCCATGCATACAAGTCTATTTTTCTTGGTCCTGGAGGGAACCGATCAACTGAGCTCGACATGTAAGAGGCTACTCAACTACTGGGAGAAAATGCGCATTTATGGTTGGGAGCTGTGCTAGCTCCTTAGAATATTTGCGCAATTTATGGGTAGAGGAGCTGACTGCTACCTAGATTTGTACAAATTCTGGGTTGAGTAACCGAGCTGGGAAGGATTGCATAATTTTATGGGTGAAGCCTGCTGAGTAGAATTGTGTAATTCTAGGGCCCATTAGGCTGCTAGTCAAGATTGCACATTTTTTGGAGGGAAGGCTGGCTACCCTCCATATTTTTGCAAATTCTTGAAGGAGATGCTTAGCCTAATGTTGGACCAAGTCCGAATGAACAACTTGTGATGGGAATGCATCAAGGTTTGATCAACACACTGTCTTTCGACAAGAAAATGACTGGAGCTTGTGTACTTGACGAAGCAAGACATGCTGCTGTGAAAGGTTGGTAGGGAGCCTCCAAAATGAAGCTAAGGAAAAATTTTGGAGGGTGGTTGTAGCCACTACAACACTTGGCGACACAGTGGTAGAAATCTAGCTCTCTAAATGGACCTTGTTCGTGAAAATCAATTCTAACACCTCAAGAAGTATTGTTTAGTTCTCAGCTTGTGTTGGTTTCACACTAGCTTGATTGTAAGATGTAGCATCTGCCATTGACACACATTCCAAGCCAAGGAAACACATTTGTTGTTAAGAAATTTACAACATAACATAAATAATTACTAAGAGGAATAAATATAAAAATAACCAGCAACAACCATAAACACATAAACACAAATGTTTATCTAGAAAAACCCCAAATATGGGGAAAAACCCAACCTAATAAGATCTCATTAGCATTGGCCAAAACCTTGGCCAATCTGACCAAGTGAACCTTCACTGCTCACCTCCAGGTCTTGCATTACAATGAAGTCCTTCCAGCCTTTTATAAGCTCCATTACATATAATACCACGGGCAGAATACTATGGGTGCACAATACCATGTGCCCCAAAACCATCATTATTTACCTGTCAACTTTGACCATCTGAGTCAAGTTACCTAACATTCCCCCCTAAACTTGACTTGGGGTTCCTTGACTAACTCCAGCCAAACCTGCTAAGTGAGACAATCTCGCTCACTCTAGCCCTTACCCCCCTTAGAGTTTTTACCCAGGGTATTGTTAACCTGACATCCCCCCTATCACCTAGGTCTAACCTAGACTTTACCGGTGATCACCGAGGGGTACACATGCCTTACCAGGTCTTATAGCAGTATGCCCATTTACATGGAATAATTTTGACTTCATTAAAATATATATTTTTTTGTTTATTGCTGTTGTGATGATGATCCATCCACTCTCAATTTGATTTGCTCAAAAACTTCTATGAAACCGCTCCAACTGTGAGCCCGAGAACCTCATAGATTCCAGCATCGGTGGCCTCACGTAGTAGAAAACAAACAATTTTTGAAGATGCATGAACAATTTTCTTCTGCTGACCTTCTTTAAATAGCCGCATGAATCTCGAACAATTTGTCAACATGTTCCAAACCGGTAAATATCATAAATGCACTGCGATCCCTGACAGTTATGGCACTATCTTCCACACATTCTCCTCTAGGTTCTTCCGCGTACGATTGTTCGCCCATTATTTTCAGACCCAGATCTATAAAAAGGCTGCATTGATCTCATCAGACACTATAAACCCCGGGCATCAAAGAATCCCTTTGAAGTCAATATCTAGCTCCGATACCAATTGTTAAGAAATTTACAGCATAACATAAATAATTACTGAGAGAAATAAATATAAAAATAACCAGCAACAACCATAAACACATAAACACAAATTTTTATCCAGGAAAACCCCAAATCCGGGGAAAAAACCAACCTAATAAGATCTCATTAGCATTGGCCAAAACCCTTGCCAATTTGACCAAGTGAGCCTTCACTGCTCACCTCCAAGTCTTGCATTACAATGAAGTCCTTCTGTTTGGTCAATTTAGTGTTTCTAAATTGATTTCATTAATTGTCAACCCGGGGCTCGTAAGCTGATGAAGTGAAGGTGTACTGTATGTACTTAGGCAACCTCTTAAATCTTTTTTTCGTTTGGGGGTGTTGTTTGTGGTCAATTTATCTTCCTAAGATGAAATGGAGATTTTATAAACAGATGAGTGATAGTGTGTGTAAGGTGATTTCTAAATGAGTGAGTGTGTGTTACTTGTTGGTTTCTAACTACCTTCTAAACTTGCAAAGAAAAATCTTGAAATAAATAACTTGAAATGAAACTGAGAGCAAAATAGAAAAAACCACTTTCTAATAGCACTAGTCACTACTCCTGCTGCTGCAATAAAAAGATAAGAAAAACTACTTTAAAGACTAGTTATAATGTTTAACTCTTCCTAACTCTCTGCTTCCAACATATAGTATTATGTGAAACACGATTAAGAAGTAGTTAGAGATAAGTCTAAAAAGTACTTAAAGCAAGTTGTAATTTATCAGTATTCTGATCTCTTAGAGATGAACAGCTTATGATAAAGAGACCATCAATATGTTAACATACAACTTGAGAAACTTAAACTAGAAATCAACTAGGAAAACAGAGTAAAGGCAGCAACTATGAATATGAAAACTGAAAATACTATTAGAGATAAAGAAAATACACAAAGACACACAATCCCGGGCTAACACCTGCAAAAGACAGTCCTGATCAGTTTAAAGTAAATGTTGGAAATGAAATGACAGTGAAATTAAATCAAATATGTACATGTGTTAAAGAAAAGGGAAATTGATGAATTCAAAAGAAGGAAATCGCAAGAACATAAAAGTAAATTACTGTACAAAGGCTGTTATGAACGGGGGCCCTCCATCCACAAAGCCCAAAGAAAAATCAGCTACGTAAAAGAGTCAAACAACAGTCTTCTATTAATTCATGATGCAGAAATTACAGTCAAAAAGTGCTGAAAAAGCAGCTTCAAAACAGAGTTTCTGTGCTCACTAAAAGCGTAGAAATTACATAAACAAAACAACTAAAGACTAATCCTTAAGCGTGCGCAGACGCTGGATT
>APFE031497896.1:1347-34550 GCA_000404065.3 Pinus taeda
AGAAACAGGTTCAGAAAGATGACTCCATTGTTGTAGTTCTTCTTGCTGCAGCTTTGTCTCAAGCTGCAAAAATTCAATATTCTCATGTGCAGTTTGCAGAGAGGTTTGGATGTCAAAGAGAGTTTCTTTGTTAACTTTGACCATCTCATCAACAGTGGAATGAATTAGGATATTCAATAACTTTAATGCATCTTCAAGTCTGGCCATTTTTCTTCAATGTCACTTAAAAAACACAACTGAGGCAACAGCAATTTTTTTATTTTTTTTCGCGAGAACGAGGAAAATGTCGTTTTTTTTTTTTTAAAGAGTACAGAATAAACGATGGAGTTCAGCCAGAACAGAGCTGTAGCCGAGACTCCCATCCGCGCATTCGATTGACAGAAAGTTTGATATTATCAGCGAATAAACCTCTACTAGATCAAATAAGCATAAATGCTGAGATGATTACATAAAAAAGATGAGCCTTTCAAGAGCAGATATGATACAGTGATGACAAAGCAGCATCTAATTTCATTTCATCACAGAGAGTTTATGAAGGTTGCCAAAATTTAACACAAAATCTCAAAAATATGAGGGTGAAGATCCCAAAGACTCCAATAATGGAGGTTGGAACTGCAGATACTGGTGACCAACAGGAATTTGGAGCCTTCCTCTTCTCAGGAGATAAGTGCCCTGTCTTTCTCCAAAGGAAACATACCCTTCCGCCTCTGGTAAAGCTCTTTTTAAAGAGAGTTCGCCATCTGATTCCACTTGGTTGAAATTTCGGAGGGTTTACTGCATGTGGTATTGCACCATGTTTTGGTAGCAAACTCCAAAATTACTACAGATCTGTTGATATCAAATAAATACTCGTAGAAATACCACAAACAACAACTAATGTTCGACTTTTTTAACTTTTATATCACCAAATACCAGATCAAACTTTCAATATACGTTATAAATCTCTATTAATGCCAGATCCATTTTCATTGTCTTCCTGCGCGACCGCAAGCAAGATTGAAGAGCTATTAACAGAATTTCGTGAGACCAAAATCCCATTAAATGAAAGTTTGTATTTTAATATTGAATCACCCACCATTTTCTTCAAGATAATTAGAGATCATCGAGATTTCTTCATCGCCTCGTAAAATTTCATATCCACACTAACATCTGAGGCAGTTTTAGATCTTTTCCATTGTCTTCCTGTTGAATCGATAGCAAAGATCGACACTACACTTTCCTGAGACCAAAATTCAATTCAATAAATGTGGGAAATATAATGTTGACTCATTAATTATCTCATATTATTACACCAGTTTTCAGATAAACCAGATTCTCATCCCCTGTGTGATAGTGCCATCAGAAACTTTATTCAAATGTACGCAGATATTGACATTTACAGTTTGTACACGCCTGTTTGTGTGCACCGGCTCGATAAAACTGCATCACGCCTTGAGGCATCCGCTAAATCCCTGTCAAAACATGACATGCAAACAAGACCAAAATTTCTTATCCCTGGACACTGTGCAGCGAAGTGATCTCCTGGAACGATTCTCCCACCACTGTTCTATCTATTTTCAGGAAGCTCATCAAGGGCGGTTTAAGAATATGGGTATACAGTGGTGACACCGATGGTCGAGTTCCTGTAACTTCAACACGGTATAGCTTAAATGCCCTTGGGCTTAAGATAAAAGAAGAATGGAGTGCTTGGTACAACAGCCAGGTGGGAATTGCCTTTGGTATCTTCCTTGTTAAGAACGAGCTTTAGTGTGATAGGCCTTAGCTTATCTGCCCCTGTATCATAAACAGATTACTTGATCATAGAAACCAATGTATGGCATAGTCAATGCAACATAAACAACCGACAACATGATTTCGATAGAGATACTCGACGTTCAATTTCACAAACATGGTCATAGCCTTCGCAGAAGTGTATACAATTCAAAACTTTTCAACGCACCATATACATAACCATACACAGTAGTCATGCCATCAACACATATAGCATTTTAAGACATAGATAATTCACTGCACCAAATTTATAGTATTCCTTATTCAACCAATACACGGTCTTTCCGGCAGTGCTAGGAGCTACAATTTTCAGAAAAAACACAGAGGACCAACACACCTTGTTACGCTGTTGCGGATATATATATGTGCTATGTCAATAGCGTTACACATCTCAGCCGCATATATTGCCGCGTCCAAGGATTACCACGCCTCAACAGGGATTAATAACCGAATTGCACTTTTTCTGTATTATCTCGTATCTTCTTTACAAATCTCGGACTGTTGCAAACCTTCGCTTCGTAACCTTCTTTGCCCAGTGTATGAACCCGAACCTTGGATCTTAGGTAAGTGTTGTGCCAGATGTTCGTTAGGGCTTGTCACCCAACTCCTGCGAATGCCGCTGCTACAGTTAATTGCTATCCGTCCATTAGGTATGCTGCCACAGTTAATTGCTATCCGTCCATTAGGTATGCTGCTGCCACAGTTAATTGCTATCCGTCCATTCAATGTCGAGAACCAGCGGTCGATCAGATTGAATGTAATAGCGTTATGTATGCAGAGAATAATAATGAATAGCAGTGAAGGTCAGTAATGGCCTGAGAACGGTGAAGGAAAGCGAATCGACATAATCATAATTGAAACGCTTTTCCATGGAACATTAGGAGAGGTCAATCATGGAATCGTGGCAATCATGGAAGCATTTAAAACAGTGACCGGAGAATAGTTAAACCATAAAGAACAGTGATACCCCTGAGTTGGGGCGCGTAGATATTTGACTGTTTTCACCGAACATTTGTTTCAGCGTTTCTTTTTTTCTTAATACCAGACACAAATTCAAGAGCGTTACCTTCAGGCACTCTCTCAGATGTTAGGTATGCAGCGGCAGCTTTTCTTTCAGGCAGACGTTTCTTTCAGAAATTAGGTATGTAGCTTTAGGCAGGCAGGCAGGCGTTCTTTCAGGTAATGAAGACTGGGCCAGCACTATTCAAGGCAACTCAGATCAGTTGCTCAGAGAAAACAGGCCACACATCATGGCTTTGATACCATGTTAAACAGACATGGACAGCGAGAACAAATAGGAAAGATAAAGCTTGCATTGCAATTTTTATTAACAATAGATGTACATTTATAGTACAATATGGTGACCGTTGGGATTCACATCCCAAGGTCCCTTGGACTACTTAGTCTGTTTAGCTTCCACACTAACCCATTTAGGATTAGGTGTCCAACAGAAATAACCTCTGAATAAAGATAATTTACAACGAGCATGGAGCAACGAGGACCTTCGGTCAAAGCGCGCTGACCGCTGGCCCATGGAGACTGTGCATGACGCAAAAATGGCAGTTAGGAAGCTCAAATCCAGAAACGAAGGCTGTTTCTGATACGCTCTTAGCGTGTATTGCTGGGTAAAACCCCTTGAGAAGGAAAAGCCCCGAGCGCTCGGTCATAAGGGAAACCAGAAAATCGTGAGAAAGGGCTAAAACCGACAGGCGGGTCCCGCGCTCAAAACCAGCAAAATATCGGAGGCATTTCGGGCGGTAATTGGGTTTGGCCAATGACCCAGCGATTCCATACTTCGAGTGACGCATGTCCAGTGGGGAGATAGAAAAACCACTTACATCGTGGACTAACGGTCGAGCAACTCAACTGCGTAATATAAGCGAAGACCGTAGGATCTGGGAGATCCAGATCAAACGGCAGAGGTTCAACCTGATGGATGACCGAACCCGAGGGAGAAATAAGCAACGGTGCATAAATATTTGAAGTCTGATTTGACCAATGAGTTGACAAAAGGATCCGTTTCACAGGCATCTGGGAAATAACGGGAAAAAATGACCGTTCAGGAAGAACTGACACTCAGTTCGCAGGAAGACAGGTGGCCACCTCTCTGCAAAGCGTTATGCAGCAAAGATGATGTAGGGCAAAGGAGTCCCAACAGATAGAGCCAGGCAATTCAGAGAGCCAAGAAGATGGAGCAAACAATGGAAGAAATGAACTGGCTTTAAAGCCATGAGCTGACAGAGACAAGATAGAGAGAGACAGTGAGGCAGAGAAGCAGTGAAGAAGCCGGAGGCCGAGAGACACAGAAAGAAAGGCAAAATTGCAGAGAACAGAGGAGTCAAGTTGATTATCAGAGTAAGGGCAGCATCATGTAGACAGAGACCAATTGAGGTCAAAATTCAGTAAGGGGAGTCTGTGAACTCTAAGGACTTGGAATTCCAAGTGCCATCCTACCGATCATCCTCTGTTAAGTGAGACTCGGATTGAGCTTCTTATTGTAAGACTCTGCTTTGAAAACATAATAAAAAGGCCACCACTGAAAGTTGGACCAGGAGACGTAGCCCAGGAGGATTGGGTGAACTCCTTATTAAATTTTTGTTGTGTTTCTGTTTTGCTTACTGTGATCTCTTACTATTTCAAGTGTCTGTGTATTTTGCAATCTTATCGATCTGTTGCCTAAGATAACATAGACACACACACCAGCACATGAGTATGTAATACCTTCATTAATTTCTTGAGGTCACCTAGGGGTGATTTCAGATCACTCCTCCTCAATCTTCCCATTGAGGAATGTTGTCTTCACATCGATCTGATGGATCTTCCAACCCATCTGCGCTGATAGTGCCAACATCGATCTAACAGATGAGTACCTTGCTATAGGAGCAAAGGTATCATCGTAGTCGATCCCCTCGACCTGTGAGAAACCACGGGCAACAAACCTTGCCTTATGTTTCTCAACACTACCATCAGCTGCCTGCTTTACCTTGTAAAGCCATTTGGAACTCACCACTAACTTGTCCTAAGGCCTTGGGACAACATCCCAAACACAGTTTCGAATGATGGAGTCGTACTCCTCCACCATTGCATCAAGCAAGACTGGTTGTTGCACTGCCTCCTCGAATGAAGAAGGCTCGGACTCTACACACTACCCAACCAGGGCCATGTAACCAGTGTACCGCTCAGGCGACCTCCTCCGTTTGCACTTAGAAGATGGTTGTCCCACATTCTCCCACACATCTAACATCAACCTATCAGCTTCCCTTGAGCATTTCCTCCCATCTCTGGAAGTCTCAGCATGAGTGGATGTCTCCACTCCCAGATCCTCTGCATGCGGCTGCTCTGCATCAATCTGATGCTCCTCCTCCTTAGGAACTAAAAGTTCCTCCTCTGCATGCAACTTGAGCTCCCTCTGAGGTGATACTCGCATGGATTTTTGCTCGTTGAACTTTAGATCCCTGCATACCTCTATCCTCTGACTGGTAGGCAGGAACACCCTATAGTTGTGGGGTGTATCTGTGTACCCCACAAGTATTCCCAACTCAGCTGTTGGATCTAGTTTCTTCCGGGCATCTTTGGTCACATGGCAGCAAACCGATGATCCAAAGATTCAGAAGTGACTCACATCTGGTCGCTTCCCGGAAAAGGCCTCCATAGGTGTCTTCATTCCCAATATACAGTGTGGGCTTTTGTTCTGCAAGTATATTGTTGTATTGCATACCTCAACCCACAAATGCAATGGTAGGCTTTGGTCATGCAACATCGCTCGAGTTGCTCCCACAATTGATCTGTTCTTCCTCTCGGCCACCCCATTCTACTATGGGTTATGGGGTGTTGTCAACTCTCGTTTAATTCCTTCTGCAGCGCAGAAGTCCTTAAACTGTTGGGAGACATACTCTCCACCATTGTCACTACGCAAGGCTTTTATTTTCTTTGCAAATTGTTTCTCTGCCAAGGATTTAAACTCACAAAACCTCAAGAAGGTCTGATCCTTCTTTTACATAATGTAGATCCAACATCTACGAGAAAAATCATCAATAAAAATAACATAGTGCCTTTGTTTAGCGGTGGAGGCTGTAGAGAATGGTCCACAAACATCTAAGTGAACTCGCTCTAGGATTGCTCCAGCTCTACTACCTCGATCTGAAAAGGAAGATTTCGCATACTTACCCAAGGTACAACCTTTGCATGTATTTGTCTGCTCCAGTTTTCACTTGGGAAGTCCGTAGAAATCTGTTGCATGATCTTCAGGGCTCCATGGTGCAACTAGCCCAATCTTCTATGCCATAGCTCGCCAACATCTTGGCTCTGCACCATCTCAACTTTGGAACTCAATGCAGCACAGTCATCTACCTCCAGCTTGTGGAGATTATTTACTCGAATCCCGATCCTCTTGGTCTGTCCAATGCCGATATGCCTCAGGAATACTTTTCCTTTACTAAAGACTACATCATAGCCTTTATCTTCTAGCATAGCAATAGACACAAGATTCTTCTTCAGACCTAGTACATACTTTACATCAGTCAGGGTGAGGGGAGCTCCATGCTCCCTATGAAACACAACCGTACCTTCACCTGAAACACGGTACTTTCCGTCATCGCCCATCTCGATCTGCATCTGGAGATCCTTCTCCTCCAAGGTACTGAAAAGATTCTTGTCACTTGACATGTGGAAGGAAGCTCCACTGTCCAGGTACCAAACACATCCCACTATGGATGAAACCATGCATGCGATAAGAGAGAAATCCAACTCAAACTGTGAGGCCAATGCCTCACCATCAGATCCCTTCGAGGATCCCTTCTTAGATTTCTTCTGTGGACAATTTGTAGCATAATGGCCCACTTCATGACAATGAAAGCATCGCACTTTCGATTTTTCAAACTTCTTCCCAACATGGGAAGAACTGGATTTCGAATGGGACGCCTTCCCTTTCCCTTTCCTCGCCTTACTCGCTAAGGCTAGATTTTTCTCATCATCTTGCTTTGATGAGGATCCATCTATGGTGCTTCTTTTTATCTCCTCCTACATCAGATCCGACCAAATTCATTCCCAATATGGTAGTTTTTCACTTCCATTTACCGAGTCTTGGTAGCTATGCCAGCTCTTAGGAAGACCGAGGAGCACAAGACTCACCATGTCATCATCGGTTGTCGTGATCCCTACACTTCCAAGCTCATCCTTGCAGGTGATGAGCTTGTTCAAATATGTAGAGATCGTGTCACCCTTTTCATGCTTGATTTTCCGAAGCTTGTCTTTCAGCGCCAACTTCCTCTGATCGCTGTTGTTCTGATATAGATCTTTCAACATTTTCCACATCGAAAACGGTGTCTCCTTGCCATGGAGACTCAAGAATATGTGGTCTCGAACTCCCTCCAGAAGTATTCTCCTTGCTCTAGCCACACATTTCTTCCATTCTGCCAATTCTGTGGCATTAGCCGCTGCGGGCGTGGGGACTTCTTGATCAATGAAGTCCTTTAGACTGTTATCCTCTAATACTACTTCCATGCGATCCTTCCAGGCAATATAATTCGAGCTGCCATCAAGGGCATACTTGAGTCTTAAACCGTTGAACACCATTGGTGAAATTGAGATGTGATAAGAACTCAATTTCTATAATTAGGAACTTCAAACTTCGAACTTCTCCCTTCTTGTATACTATTCTCTCCTTTGATTACCCTTGCTCCGATACCATGTAGAATTTCTCACTGTAGATCAATAGATTATGCAACATACTAAAGAAAAATACAAGATCTACTTCTACAACAAACTTTGCGGAAGCTTAATCGAATATGAGAAAGATCAAATAGAACACATATAACTGAGAATGAGAAAGCAATCACACATGAACACAGAAGAATATTATGGGGAAAGCCTCAGCCTAAAACCCCAATCTTTGTAATATCATACAAGTGGAAATATGTTCAGATCATAGAAAGCTTCAGCTCACAAGCCATCCAGCTTTGAGCACAATCGAACAATACAATTCACAGACTGAATAGACACAACATGTGTCTTCCTCCAGCCCTCCAAGCCTCCTATTTCCTTGCACAGTTTCTCTTGGGGTCCAATGCTAATGATGCCACTTGTGTGAATTGGCCTCATCACACAACCATCAAACTCAAAAGTAACTGCGCAATATCCAAGGAATGAATTCCTTCTGCATGCAAGAGATATCCTCCAAGGAATATTCCTATAACTGATAGTACATTGTCCCATCACCTGATCTCAACTGGGTCTCTGACTGAACTGACATGCATGAGTTATTTATGAGAGAATATTCAGTTATCTGAAGTGCAGCAGTTACATGCATGCATGCATTAACTAACTGAACTCACAATTAGTTCAACAGACTATTTGAACTAATCTAACTGGACTTAACTCAGATAACTGAGCTAACTAATTACAACTCAAAGTACAACTCATCCTCATCTCCTTTAATCAAGGGATAACTTCCTCAATCAATGGAGAAACCGTTGCATGTCTTCACATAGACTTCATGTTTGATCTCCTACAACTAATTAACTTAAGATGAATTAATTAATTATTTTACAAACTGTTGCTAAGATCAAATTCGAATTTTACTTCTCAATTTTAGTTCAGGGACTAACTAAAATGGGAAGGTATCCCGAATTCTATTTTTAGCACTTCTATTTTTAGCATTTCTTGTTGCTATTTTCAACAGTGGAATTGGGTGGGAATCGAATGTTATTAGGCACGTAATCCATTATGAGGAGGTATTAAGTTATTAACCATTATTATTGTGTTTAGAATCCAGTATGATGCAGTTCCAGCTAGACTTAGTCATGGCGTATACCAAAGCTAAAGAAAACAATGTTCCATGGTTTAATATTAGTGTTTTAACTTTTATGGTTGTCTCTTGAGTCATTTAAAAAATCTATTTGGTATGTACATTTTATATATATATATATATATATATATAAATCTTTAATCTATTATATTATTATCGCTCCCAACTTGATGTTTCCTGTAAATTTGGGCAAAGCTTCTAACCATACCGGATACTCATTCCCACATACCAGAAACTCGTGCAACTTATAGATATCTACATGAAGAAAATATCAGTGTAAATACAACAACAATGCATCAAATATTAGAGCTCATTCTTTGACCACAAGAGACCATGCATATTTCAATTTAACAGTATATACATACAATTTAGGACAAGTAACATGTGCAAGGAGACTTACCTTGAATTAAAATTTAAGTTGGGCAACTGAGAGTGGGACTATCACTCTCCACCCAACGATAAAAATTTGCAGCCAAGACTTACTTGTAATTGTCACCCCCGAGTCGGATTCTAGTGCTTGAGATGGAGAGATTTCGGAAGGGAAACTAATTAATGTCTTCAATTGAACAAGATGTTACAGGATTGCAACACCTTCATGCATCAGCTACATAGATTTCCACTAGGTGTTCCAAAATTACAACTAGGATTAACTTCCATATAAGGATACCATATAACAAAGAATTATAAGCTCACTATCAGAAGAAGAGAATCCACACTACTCGAAGTTGCTTTAGTGGATAAGCTATTGCTAGATAGAAGGAATCACTTCTCTAAGTGGTTCATCAGTAATAATAACACCAAAGCTTCATCCCCCCACGAAACTCCTAGTGGTTCCTTAGTCTCATAAACACCTAAGTTTCTTCCCCAATGCAGTAGGTTATTAAATCCCTAAGCTTCTAGTGGTTCCTTCAACCTTCAGTCAAGCCTCTGCTCTCTATATATTTCTTCCCAACGAGCCTCTTCTTGGTGATTCTTCAATAGGTCTCTATTTTTTTCCCAACAAGCCTCTTCTCAAGGATTCTTCAGCTGGTCTCTGAAAAAAATTTCTTCCTAGCAAGCCTCTTCTCGAGGATTCTTCACCTGGCCTCTAATTTTTTTTCTTCCCTACAAGCCTCTTCTCAAGGATTCTTTAGCTAGTCTCTTCTCTATGATTCTTGCAATGTGGCTTGGAAGTATTCTCATCCATTCTTTTTTTAGAATGGACCCTGATGAAACCTTGTGCCATCCTCATGGTCGCCTGGGCACTGTCAACATCCACTCCCAAAACTTTATCAAGACCCAGGACATAGAAGGAAAAAAGGATAAGAGGATTAAACATTCATAATAGTTTTCCAAACAATACAAGTCATAAACAATGCATCATGGCCATGCACCAGTCAAAAGTAAAGTGAAAAATGGTAGACTCAATATAAGCGTAAAATAACAGGAAAAAATACTAAACCACACAATTAATATAGTTTGAAAATGCCAAACGCACATAAACCTTTTAACAGTTACAATAATCTAATTTTATTTCTTGCACAATTATTTACAATTTATTTACATCGCTTCCCATGGCGATGGAATAATAATGTTGCCACATTTAACCAACCCTCTCATTAGTTGAGGCTAGATGACCATCTTGCCTATCTTCCACAGTTGCGCAGACTTTGGGCACATTCAAAGCCATTCCCTAAACTATCCTAGCCTCTTGAACGTGATACAACCATGATCCATGATTCCTGCAATGTGGGTAGTTCTTTCTCAGGTGATTCTCCTCACAAGTCCAACACTTCAAGGGTTGGTCTTTAAGCAACATTGACCCTCTGTTGAGTCTCACTTGTATTGGTGGTGAAATTTTTTGCCTTCTCCTGTGCTTGTTGCTTCTTATTTCCATGCTTTCTTCCTTTAGGTTTGAAACTGCCCCTTGCCTTCAAATTTGCCTTGAGCTCTGGCGTACTTTTTGATTGCTCATAACAATGTTTTAGTTTATTGATGGCATCATCCAATGTTTGAGGTTCCAAAATTTCAATTCAATCCTTGAATGATCGTGGCAGCCCACTAATGAACCTTTGGACCTTTGCTTTCTAATCTTCAAATATGGCTCATATCTCAACAATTCCAGGAACTTGGTGCCATACTCATCATCTGACATTTAGACCAATTTCAACTCATGAAATTCTTTGGCTTTGTTGTCATAATATCGGTCTAATAAATATGTATTTCTAAAGAGCCCTCCAAATTCTCTCCAAGTTAGCTCCTCTTCTCTAATGCCCTTAGCATTCTTCAAATATTCCCACCATATGTCTGCTTAATTTCCCTTTCAAACTATAGGTGGCTATTTTTGCCTTCATGTTCTCATAATAGCTATGGATTCTAAAGAACTTCTTCATTCCAAGCAACCAACCTTTTGAATCTTCAAATTTCTTCATTTCTCCATCAAATGTAGGTGGGTTGGCCTTCTTAAATTCTTCTAGCATACAACTCCTTTCTCCTCTTCCCTGATGGTGATTATGAGAATGATGTTGGTGATGGTGTCTTCTAGTAGTATAGCTAGAATGTCTACTGAAATGATGCATGTAAGTGCTCATCATTCTTTCTGGGGTACTCAATGGTGCATTCCCTCTCACAGTTTCCTGACTTTCCCTTCTGTGCCTCTTCCTGGACCTACTACCATTTGCCCCATTTGTTCTCTCTTATGATTTCAAAGGGATCTACTTGTCTTTATGACTAGCCCCAGCTCATACTGCCTTGTCTTTGTAAATCATAGAGGCTTTGCAGTATGACTTCATTCACCTCGACTTACTTTTCTTGGGCCCTCACCAAACTTTAATTATTGGCCTTATAGCTCCTAATCTTGGCTTTTAGGCTCCTCAAGGTGCCCATTAAGTTAGGAGATTTTTCCCCTCCCCCTTGGTCTAGTGATCTTTCTACTTCAATTGTCCTTGCTCCTTCATATTTATGTTGTGATTAGTCAAAGATATATTGCACCATTTTTGTCCTCATTTCTTCACTTCTAGTTGTCCTTTGTTTCTTGAGATGTGTTACCAAACATACACAATTATTAGATGCATGATAATATAAATACTTGACCAAATCATGACCATAAATTTTCTTTTGTGGAGTTGTCATGGTAAGCTAGTTAGCAACCAACCCACGTTAGTATTTATATATATGTCAAACATAAAATCATCAGTATTAATACATATGCATGCATAGTCATCGAAACATATATCAGGCAGCACAAAAGGTTAGTTCACGCAATTAACGATAAGATCATACTAATTGTTAGTCCATGTTGCATAATCAATCACAAAGAAAACATATTAACCATACACGCAATCAGTCGATCACAAACCGACTTTTAACACCTAAATTTTTATTTTATTAATTTACAAAAAAAAAAATCATTATGATACCCCCTTGTGGGGATTCTACTATTACTTGCCCATGATAGATCCCATCTATTCCAAGTGTTGAACCTGGATGCTCTGATACCACCTATAAACACCCCATCTTACCCTCAGTGAAGTGTTCACCTGCTAACCCAACTTCCTTGATGCAGTTAGAGTGGGATTATATATATATATATATCTTGACTTCTTTCAGAGTCTTCCAAAACTCAATCTGATTTCACCATTACACTTGTCTCGATGAGACATTTCTGGTGATATAAATTTTTTCTCAATTTTGCTTCCTGGATCTTAAGTTAAACTCCTTTAAAATTTCGTTTATTTTTAAATTATCATTTTGTCTTTTCTACCACATGGCCTCCACATGGCACCCACATGGAACAACACCCAAATACTATCTTAGGGATCCTTGCCTATGTGGCATGTCCCACATGGCTTCCCCTTTCACAATACACCTGTTGCATTCGATGCATATATATATTAATATATATATATTATATATATATATATATAATATATATATATATTATATATATATATATATATATATATATCTCCCGCACAAGATTCTCAAGTGTTCCTTTATTATCTACTTTCAAAATAATGATGTTTATCAGAAAGGAGTGAAGGAAGAACCATGGTTCTAAGAAGAGATAGATTCTTCTTAACTCTGTGGTTTCTAGAATTTGACCTTAATCTATTGCCTATGATTTATATTGGATCATTATATTATTTTTCATCTATCTTGATGCTTTCAAAGTGAAAAAATTAGAGGGATCAACTCATAGGACCATTTTTACTAGTGGGTCCCAATTTGGCAAATTGGGGTTTAAAAACTTTGAGAGGTAGTTTGAGGAATTTAATGAAGATTTTTGGGGTCCAAAAACTCTCTATCGTGTTAAAACCCTTGGAATTGTTCTACACTATGACACCTTTCCATCAATGCAAGAAACACCTCAAACAAAGTATGTATGAAAAAGTTATGCCACCCGTAAGTTGACCTTCTTGTTTTGTCCACCACGATTCAAGAGGATGTCACATCAGTAACATTACTCATGGAAAATGGGATAGCCATGTAACCATTATGAAGAATAATCTAGAATAGTAAATTTCTAACTCATATTGAGGGTTGAATGGGAGAAATTTAACCCTTTGTTGACTATCAGGTTGTATTATAACTTGGCTACTAGGAGGAAAAGGGGTTTACTTCTATTCTAGTGCATTTTTTTCCATACTTGAGCAGAGTCGCTGAGACTGGGTAGAGAGAGGGAAGAACAAAGAGGGTTTATGTTTTATAGTATTCCACGGGCCACAGGTCTCACTCTGTATTTGCACCATTTCCATTCAGAGAAAGAAAGAGTAGAGTAGCCTCCCCTTCCAGCTGGATTTTCTCCCAAAAGGATTCCCCAAGTCATATCTTGTGTTGTTGCGGTTTTGTGAATGATTGTTCTATTTTTTCTCTATCTTCCACATTTTACATATTGTACGCATAAGCAAAAACAATATTTTAATAAATTTATAAATTATAAGGAAAATTAACCCTCATAGTATATATTTTCATATTTCAATAAATCTTATTAGATTTTTTATGACAAACTGTCCAATGGAATGTCCACGACAATTTATGGATCAACTAATGACCAAAATTTCTATATGGGTTTGACGACTAAATCTATAATTTAATTTTTGGAGTTTGTCAGCTTTGGAGGACAATGGGAATAAGCTAGGTAGATATATCAAAATAGATGTTGATATGGCAAAAGTGGGTTTAGCCACTTTTGCCTGCCTTTGCGTTGAAGTAGACCTCAATGGGGGCCTACCAATTAAAATGATCCTTATGTGGAATAACTACAAATGGAACTATATTTAGGATCATGAGAACACAACTTTCCAATGTCAAATCTATCAATAAATAGGGAATGTTTAAGATGATTGCCCATAGGCTCATCCCTCCCTGGACCTAAAAATAAATCCAAACACCAGAAATATCCGTGGTAGCCTCATCCTCATAGTTTAGATGTCGAAAAGGAGGATTTAAAACAAAGGTTATATTCAAATAAGTATAAAAGGATTGGTATAGAAAATATGAATGACGAAACTCCCTCTTTGGGCAAGAATCAAGAGCTTGTGCAATCTATGGAGATTCATCTTCTAGGGATTATAATTTAAAAGGATGCTTGATTGTGGGGGATGAATAGAACACGTGAAACAAAGAGTTCAAACTCAAATAAGGATCAAGCTCCATCAGTGACCTTTGGACCCTTTGAAGTGGATTTACAGATAGTCACAATAGATCCCTTGCTATTATTGTGGATCGATGTAAAGAAAAAGAAGATGAAGAAATGTGGGATTGAAAACTACCTCAATTCCTAATTTTATCTTTTTCGTCAATACTTATTTATCTCATTCATTTTCAGTGATTGCTTCAAAATAAACTTGTTATATGCACTCAAATAATGTGATTTCCAATATTTTAATGAACAAAAATTGTGATTGTTTCCTTCAAATATAATATACGTATATATAAGTTATATATAGTAACATATATGTCTACATGAATTATATATATATATATATATATATATTTATATATATATAATATATATTAATATATATATAATTATATATATATATATATATATATATATATATAATGCATTTTCTTTGGAAACTCACCATGTAATTCCCCTAATCTAAGGATGGTACTCGGGGTAAAATAGAATATGTGGAAGCTTGAGGCTTTGTCATTTCACTTACAAAAAAAAAAGTAGGTGGGGAGCATGCCACTTCTCCACACAATTACTTGGGTTGGGCCCAATTGAAAAAATATACGTACATACATACATGTGTAGCATGGGTTCCTCCAAATTAGATTAGGGGTCCATTTCATAATTTCATGGCCACTTTGCGTTAATCAAATTGAATTGCAACCCCATTGTTGTCAATTTTGAAGTTTATCACTACCACAATTTCATAATTCATCCATTTTTCATGGAGTCAATCCATACATTTCTTGTTTCACCTAGTTTTCCATGAAACTAAACTTTGTAATTCATGAATTTCATGAGCAATGCTTCCATGTCAATCCTTAAATTTATCAAAAAACACAATATGGGCATTTCAAAGTTATCAATTGTTAATTTACTATATCACAAAATTCCACTCGACCTTTCTTATACCATTCAAGTTTTATATGTGTCTCTTTATGCATGTGTGTAGAGAGAGAGAGAGAGAGAGAGATTCAGAATACACCAACAAGAGGTTTAAAGTCATAACTCCATTTGTAAACTTTAAACACTTTTCCCAAAAAGAATGATTGGCATTTTGTTTAACCCTTCACGTGTAGGTTGTAAATTCTCCATGCATGATCTAATTTATTTACCCATACATCCTGAATGTTGCAACTATAAGCTATCACACCATATTGTAATATATCAATCCCTTTTGAGCCATTGTTAAGGTTACGAGGCACACTAAAAACCATCTAATTTACTCTGACACCATAATGTAGCATCCCCAATTGCCCAATTTAAATTATAACCCACATTATTTTACCTAATTTATAGGCAAATATAATTAAACAACATTGCCTATCACCAATTTATTTAATTCCCATGTACACATTCAACCATTTAGCCACTTAAATCATTATATGATATTACATATAATAATAACAATTGCTACATGGGAAAAATACATCGATATACATAACTAGCGTTTTCCAATAACATGCAATAACATCTCATCCACAATATTGTTATCTTTTAGGATACCCACAAAGTCAATTACAGACATTTCACATAATTGAAGTATAATGTACATGACAAGAGAAAAATTATGCCCTGTACTTTACAAATGATGTTTGTAGTAGCCTTAACTATATGTTCAATATCTCTCAAACAATCCATAATGCATTCTTGAGCAAATGATATATTATGGGCTTGCATTCTTCTCAAGTAAGAACATCCTCCTACATTGCAATAATACCAACAAGCAGTAATCATCAACAAACAAATAATAAAGGAAAATTACTTCTATGTTATAGGATTACACTCAAGCGAATAGCTCCATGGGAACATTTTTCCTCTTGGCCATGGGCACCAATTAGTGTAGATCCCACATGTTGACGGTGCTAGAAATCTGTCAACCAAGGGGGTCTCCCCAATGTGAAGTCCCAATTATACCTCATACTGTTTGGAATAGGAGCCCCATTTGGGATATCAACCGAGATAACATATATTCTTATAGGTTTGCCCTGGCTACAAATTTCATCACAAGAGAGTTATGCACAGGTAATCTTAGATCAACAAGTGGGTATGCCTAGTGAGTGTTCAATTGTATGTGTGTCAATATTCTTCTACTGCGGAGAGAAAGTAAAGTGAGCCTCTAGGAGAGAGGTAATAGTACCACCCTAGTATAGACACACACACACAGAAGATATCCATCTAACATCCAGCGAAGTAGTCCACAAAGATGCGTCGGTCATTACAACCATTATGAACAAGAAAGACATGTCTAACATCTAGCGGAATATTCCACAAGGATGGGATAGTTATAGCAACCATTACAACACATTCTCAATTAGATAAGCACTAAAATAATTGGAATAGTTCAACTAATTTAGTACAGGTGAAAGCAAACATGAATCATAAATATTCACATAACAGTCTTACAAATATTTACAACCCATGCATGAAAATGTGTCGCATCAGGCTTCAAGTATTCAGTAAAAGTCACAAGACACATGTATACAACGAACACCACTAGCCCCAATAGTGGAGCGTTGGAGACACTCCTTGCTCCCCAAAACAACTAGCTTGTCTCTCTAATGCCTTGTTGAAGGAGCTAAGGTGAAAATTCATTTTCTCATACAATGAGGGTGTATATATATAACCAAGAGGTGATGTTTCACCTTCCATGTGACTCTTTGACTACCCTCATGATTGTTTGACTTCCCATGACTTTTCGACTTTACATGACTCTTCATATTCTATATGTGTCTTTTGTACTTCCACTTTACAATACATTTTGAGTAAGAATTTACATGGTCCACAATAATGATGTGGCATATTACAACTCTTAACATGAAATAACATGACACTGCTCACATAGAATGCTTGATGACATGGTAATGTTAAGTCATTGTTGTTGCTCCTTGGTATCTGTCTTCAATTAGATATGTGTCCAATGCTTCATCTTCATGAGAGATATGCTTTGTTCTTCATATCTACCCTCCAAAAGGTTGTGAATTAGATGGAGTCTTCATGCGGTCCTGATATTTTGTCTTCCATTGTAGTTTAGTGTTCCTTTGTCTTCTTCTCTCATGATCATCTTATCTCCTCATCTCCTTAGGTTTCTTCTAGCATGTGCTCCTTCTCCATCTCCTTCTTCATTATCTTTTCATAGCATGATAGATTTCCTACACCTACAATCCACTCATGGAAAGATGAATTAGTCTGATAAACCCCTAGTCTAAGATGCAGCAATATGATCCATTGATTGAGTCAGAACTAGGTGGTAGGCCAATAGAGAGGCTTAATGACTACGCAGTTCCGTAGCTCAGCCAGTCAAGGGTCAGGATTGAGCCTTGAGATTGCATAATGCGTAGTTCTTGTTGGACTCATGTGCAATTTGGGAGCTCATTGAGGCAGGTTGAGGGCTTGGGAACCGATTCAACCAACTGCATAGTTCTGGAAGACAAAGGAGATTAGGTGATTGTATATTTTAAGAGCTCAAGGTTGAGGCCTAAGCCTTGAGACTACACAATGCGCAGTTATGGCTGGGTAGGAGAGAGAAATTGCACTGTTTTGGGATTCAATGATCCAGGCTTAGAGGTTTTGCACTATTTCATCCAACTGCGTAGTTTTGGGAGGAAAATCAAGCCTGGTAATTACACAGTTTCACAGTTCAAAATCTCAAGGTTTGAGCTTGAGTTCAAAGATTGCGTAGTTGGAACCAGGCTGGAGGATTGAATTACGCAATTTTGGAGGTCAAGGCTTAGTCTTGAGAACTAAAACTATGCAATCCTATGAGGTAGGAACTGGGCATTTCACAATGTCAAGAGGCAAGGTTGCAGCTTGAGGGTTGGGACTGCATAATGCAATGTTCAAGAAGGCCAGATGAGGCTAATTTGCTGGGAATTTTCCGAAATTTGGCTGTGTGGGTTCAGTGAAATTGATGTGAACAATGATAGTACTTGATTGTGATCACACACTTAGACACTTGACGACACAACATAGATCATTCAAAACACATGAATACATATTTCCCTTAGTGTGACAAATTACGATAAGTGTGACACTAAAGATACACTTTGCGACGATAACGACGACACTTGTGCGACAATGCATGAAACTTTGGGAATGAGTGTGAAAAATGCCTACATGATAAGAAACAATCATTATCACAAATATTTCCCCTTGAAACAAACTAAAACTCCACTTTACATGATGAGCGACAATTCCCATGCCAAAAGACGACACTTGTTGTATGAACACAAAAGTGCAAACGAAACTTGCAATATGTGAACAACAATGAAAACCACACATGCTAGGGCGAAGATAACATGAAAATGGCACTAATTAAAGGGAAAGCAAGCAAAAGTGACAGTATTAAACATAAAAACAACACTTGTGATAGTAAAAGCACACAAAAGCGAAAATTGGAGAAACTCACCAAAATAAAGGTACGATCTCAAACAAATTGAAGGATTGTCGATGTCAATGCACACTGATTGTCAACATGGGTTAAACATTACACAAGCACAGTCTTGATGGACTGTGTTATGCTTGTTCAAGCTTACGTAAAGTAATGTGCTCATGAACTTGTTGCGGGTTGAGCATGTGTGAGCAAGTGACTTTGACACTTTTGATCCAAGAAGGGAGCTCAAAAGCATCAGCTGATCAAGAAGTGACTAAAGAACGACTGATCACAAGATCCACAGCAGTCTCTAAAATTCCAGTGTACGCAAAATTTTGGAGGGTTTTTGTCGCAACGACAACACTTGGTGACACATTGGTATAACTCCAGCTTCTCTGCCTTGGTCAATTCTTTTGTTCAAGGTCTAGTTCTTCAAGAAGTATTGATTCATCATTGAGATTACCATGGCTTCCCCACTTACCCTGTGCATAAACATAATCCCCTTCATTCCTTTACTTGGTTAAACACAAACATAAGATCAATGATCACATAAAGTTTCGAATCATGATAGGGTAATGAAGTTCGCGAGCTTTAGATTTTCAGAGTATACTTTTTCACTTTGGTGTTGCTCCACCGTCAGCAGGACTGGATAGAACCCTAGCAAAGTTACTTCAGGGACACAAACATTGCTCCGCTACCATCAGGCCTTGACAGTACCCAGATGAAGTTGCTTGCTTCACCTCTCTGCACAGGAAGCTTTTCTCTTATTTCGCCTTTATTTATTATTTTATATAGGGTTGTGCATCGACACTTATTTCTTTCATGGGTGGAAGAGGGATCTAGACTTATTGAGAGCAAGAAAGTTTGTCCCTTCAGAGAAGCATATAGAAGACCTCTGATATTGGTTTTCTCATTTAGATTTCCCCTTGTCTTTCTCTACTTGATTGGATCAACATGAAAACATTGAAACATAAAAAACCCTGAGTGTAGGCATGAGGTTTCTAGAATAGATATGGAGGTCATGGTTTGACACAAGGCTTTCTTAACTCAAGGATCATATTTTTTGTCAGAACATCATCGACCAAGATATGTAACCAGGACAAGGAAGAAGGATAGAGAGTTAGACAAATGTTACAGTGTCACAAAGTCCTTTTCTATTCTTCCACATTCCCTTTTGAGCCAACAGGGCATCTTCAAGCAAGGTCTCACAAAATGAAAGGAAAGAAAACACACAACAAGGAAATAAAACCAGAAGATAGGACAGAAAGTGGCTAAAGAAAAACATGATGCCAAACCAAAACCTAAAAACAAAAGACAAACTATAGGAAATGAATGCAGGATGAATGTGCAGGTAAACTAAAATGCAATTAGACCTACTCCTAACCTAACTAGCTAGAAGATCGGGGTCATGTATAACGGAATTTCCAATGTAGCCCCCGTAATTGTTCCCAACCTGTAATCACAAAGATGTGATCAATTAAAACAAATATAAAAGAATGTGCAATGGAAAAGATAAGAGCTTGAATAACTTGCATAAAAAAATGGTGGTCTTTCCTATCAGCAGAAATATATGTCATAGTTACTACTTTTAACCAATTCACATTCTTACACTTTTGACAAGAACCATCATTCAACAAATCTCAGAAACTTCTCATGAATGCATCTCCATCTACACCTAACTCTTTAGCAAGAGTGAGGAAAGATCGAAACTTGTTATTTGCGACAGATATTTCCATGTAATATTGTTCCAACCATTCAGTGATTGGATCATAAATGCATGATAGTCCTCTTGAAAACCCTGAAATCTTTGAAAAGATGAATTTTCAATTAGAAGCACAGGATTGCGATGAGAATATTGTGAGGGAAAATAGGTATGATAGGATTCAACAAGCATGCCAAGACAGTGAGGACCTGACATAACCATCAATAGAGGCTAAAGTGCCTCAATTGCTCAACAAATATCCGAATAGTGAAATGTCGAACCATAAAGATCAAATGATGTAAAACAACTGCCATTGGATGTGCTAGTGGGAAAATGATAAGATGAATGACAGTCATCAGAGATAGAAGAATGATCATATGGGTTGATTAAAGCATCAGATTCCCAGTTTGTAATTAACAAAGATAAATCAATTTGAACAGCTTTATGAATGCTCTGAACAATCGAATTGACTTCCTCACAGCTCGAGTGTGACAAAACGTTTTCTTGTAATTATTGACAAACTGTACAAGCATCGTAATTGTCGAAAGAATTTAAAATGGATGTCAACACAATAAACACAAGAGACCATTCAGGACATAATGAATGAAGAAGAATTTGATTCGTGCAATAACTCGTGCATTCATGATCACTCAAGAGGGCTTTAGGTGCGATGAAGGGAAAAAAATTCAATATAACATTCACAAGAAAAACATGGAGATAAGTATTATGAGATAGATCTGATAGGAATGATTCCTCTATCTAAAGATAGTCTTCGAAATGACCAAATTCGCAATTCCATGACTTTATGAGAGATACACAATCCAACGCCAAGTTTGATGCCAGAGATATTCATGAAGATCAATCAACTAAAGAAGATTCTTGAATCCGATCAGAAACCAAATCTCGAAAGTTTGAAAGTTTGCATCTGAAATACCAACTATATTTCAAAAATAGATTTACATTGAGTGAAACCATGCAAAGAGAAGGAGTGTGATAGAAACTAGATTTGACTTAGTTTGGGGGGCTTACCAAATTCGCGATATCCTGACATAACCATCAACGAAAGTTGAAGTGCCTCAACTTCCTAATAAGTCTCTCAAGGATTGTAAAATCACATCATGAATATTGAACCACATTATGCATGGTGTGAGGATAGATGCTACCGCTGGTTTCAATAAGACCACTCTTCACCAGATGGAAGCCATCTTTGGCACTGATTTGACCGTATTTTTCAACATCAACAACCAGATTACTCAAGTTGAAGGATTCATCTAATCGCAAATCTGAAGATGTATGAATCAGTGAAATATCATGAGAAACATGGTTTGGAGAGTTGCCTTGATGCAAGAGAAGAAATGATGAGGGATGGAAAGAGTACTCAATGATTTAATTGTTTTCATTTTCGTCATGGATAATCTCACCACAGGCTTGTGTCAATTGAGAAGTTAACTCATTAGATGAAAAACTTGAGGAGCATGGAGTACCTTTGTCGCTAGTAGATGCATCACAAATGGTAGAGCACAAGGGATAGTGAGATGAAGAGGAAGTTTCTGTAAGGATATCTTCTTTGACCAAATTAGATTCTAGATCTAAAGTAACATCTTCATGAGAAATTGAAAGATCACATAATGCACCTGGGAATTTGTGATTGCATACATCAACAAATTCATCATCATCAGAATGATTATTGCCCAAGGCTATGGATTGATTGAAAGAATTGATTACATTTGATTGACTACCGAGATTAGCATATTGGGAATCATACAAGAATTGAAGTGCATTGTTTTGACATGGAGGATTTTGAAAAAGAGAAGAAAGATTGAAAACATATTCACCTTCTTGCTCCTCTACCTGTGTAATGTGATTGCCTTGTATCTGATCACAATTTGAACCAACAACTCGAAAATCAAGAGAGTGTGAAAAACTAGCTGGTGGAACAAATTGATCGGGAAAATCATAGTACAAAGAGTCATGGCATGTAAATGATAGAGGATAATAGAAATCTCGATTAGATTTGAGACTAGAGTTATGAATAGTAACATCATCTTGCGGAATGGAGTTAGTGTTCACCATGGGCTTCGTGAGCCATTTTGGGATTTCCTCCATTGAATTTGAGTCATGACAAGTGAAAGACCGATGAGGAGATGGATTATAAATTTGATTAGCATATTTTCTAACTTTATTATGATTGCAAGGAGGCACCCTCATCAGAACTAGAAAAGGAAGAGGACAAGGAACAAAAGGAATAATATGTTATTCCTCTGAAATTAGGGGTGTCTCATGGTTTACAAGAGTTGGGGAAGCATAAACATCAGGTGATTTGGATTCAACGTGAAAAGAGATATGAACCAAACACTTAAACTTTTGTTTAAAGAAATCCCAATCCTTATTTTCTTCAGGAAATTCATAGCAAAGGTGAAGGAAATGATCAGAGAAATCCTCAATTGATTCATTAGGCTTCATTCTTAGTTGATTAATTCTTTTAAGAACATCTCGGTAATCATACCTATCAAATGCTTTATGAAGCTCCTTCACAAGTTGGTCGAATGAATTGATCAAAGCAGTGGGTAATATATGACACCATCTCTTAACACGACCTTCAAATGTGAGGGTGAGCAATCTAGCCATAACATCCTTGTAATGAATTCCATTAGAAAGGCAAAAATGGATAATTTGAAACATATGTTTACGAAGATTCAATTCACCCTCACCATCAAACTTAAATTGGGACAGGTTATGAAAAGCTTCTGCAGGGATGGTAAGCTTAAGCTCTCTAGAAAAACATCCTAGGATTATGATTTGGGGAAGAGCCATTTTGAATAAGAGATTCAAAGTATAATCAATAGACACAACCTATCATTTGGCCCTCCTTCTAGTGCCATTTTGTTGACGGTGCTAGAAATTCGTCAACCAAGGGGGTCTCCCCGAAGTGAAGTCCCAATTTGACCTCACATTATTTGGAATAGGAGCCCCATCTAGGTTATCGCTCGACTGACATATATTCTTATAGGTTTGTCTTGGCTACAAAGTTCAGCACAAGAGAGTTATGCAGAGGTAATCATGGATCAGCAAGTGAGTATGCCTGGTGAGTGTTCGGTTGTGTGTGTGTCAATATTCTTATACTGCGGAGGGAAAGGAAAGTGAGCCTTTAGGAGAGAGGTAATAGTACCACCCTAGTAGACACACACACACACACACAAAGTGAAGATATCTGTTTAACGTCCAGCGAAATATTCCACAAAGATGTGACGATCATTACAACCATTATAAACAAGAAAGATATGTCTAACATCCAGATGAATAGTCCACAAGGATGTGATAGTTATAACAACCATTACAACACATTCTCAATTAGATAAGCATTAGTATAATCAAAATAGTTCAACTACTTTAGTACAAGTGAAATCAAACATGAATCATAAATATTCACATAATAGTCTTACAAATATTCACAACTCAAGCGTGAAAATGTGTCGGCCACCAAGCTTCAAGTATTAAGTAAAAGTCATAAGACACATGTATACAGTGAACCCCACTAGCCCCAATAGTGGAGTGTTGGAGCCACTCCTTACTCCCCAAAAGAACTAGCTTGTCTCTCTAATGCCTTGTCGAAGGAGCCAAGGTGAAAATTCCTTTTCTCATATAATGAGGGTGTATATATATAACCAAGAGGTGATGCTTCACCTTTCGTGTGACTCTTTGACTAGCCTCATGACTGTTTGACTTCCCATGACCTTTCGACTTTACATGACTCTTCATATTCTATATGTGTCCTTTGTACTTCCACTTTATAATTCATTTTGAGTAAGAATTTACATGGTCCACAATGATGATGTGGCATATGACAACTTATGACATGACATTGCTAATATAAACTGCTTGATGACACGGAAATGTCAAGCCATTGTTGTTGCTCTGTATATTTCTTCAATCAGAGATGTGTCCAATGCTTCATCTTCATGAGAGATATGCTTTATTATTCATATCTACCCTCCAAAGTGTTGTGAATCAGATGGAGTCTTCATGTGGTCCTGATATTCAGCCTTCTGTTGTAATCCAGTGCTCCTTCGTCTTCTTGTTTAATGATCATCTTATCTCCTCAAATCCTTAGGTGTCTTCTAGCATGTGGTCCTTCTCCATCTTCTTCTTCATCATATTTCGATAACATGATAGAGTTTCTACATCTGCAACCCACTCATGACAAGACGACATCAATTTGATAAACCCCTAGTCTAAGATGCAGCATGATGATCCACTTACTAAGCCAAAATCGACTAGTAGGCCAAGGGAGAGGTTCAGTGACTACGTAGTTGCATAGCTCAGGCAGTGAAGGGTCAGGCTTGAGCCTTGAGACTGAGCAATGTGTAGTTCAGGCTAGACTGAGGAAGAAGATTGGGAAATATTGGAGCTTAGAGAGGTAAGATGAGGGATTAGGCACTAATTAAGCTAGCTTTGTTGTTCTAGAAGACAAAGGAGACAGGGTGATTGCATAATTCAGGAACTCAAGGTTGACGCCTGAGCCTTGAGACAACGCAATGCACAGTTCTAGCTAGGCAAGAGAGATAAATTACGTAGTTTTGGGAGTCAGTGAGTCATGCTTAGGGGTTTTACACTGTTTTAGTAAACTACACAATTCTAGGAGGCAAAGAATGCTTGGTAATTGTGTATTTGTGTACTTCAAGATCTCATGGTTCAAGATTGAGTTCATAGATTGCACAATGTGCAGTTGGGGCCAGGTTGGAGGATTGAAATGCTCAATTTTGGAGATCAAGTCTCAGGCTTGAGCACTGAAATTGCACAGTCCTATGAAGTAGGGAATGCACATTGCACAGTGTCAAGAGGCAAGGTTGTATCTTGAGGGTTGGGATTGCACAATGTGCAGTTCAGGAAGGCCATATGAGGCTAAGTTGTTGGGAATTTTCTAAAATTTGGCTGCGTGGGGGATCAGTGAAACTGATGTGAACAGTGATAGGACTTGACTATGATTGCACATTTAGACACTTGATGACACAACATAGATCATCTGGAACACATGAACGTACACTTCCCTTAGTGCGACAACCTTTGTGACAACTTACGACAAGTGCGACACTAAATATACACTTCGTGATGACAACAACGACGATTATGCGACAATGTGTGAAACTTTGGGAATGAGTGTGAAACATGCCTACATGATAATAACAACTCATTATGACAAATATTTCCCCTTGAAACAAACCAAAACTCCACTTTACATGATGAGCGACAATTCTCGCTAAAAGATGACACTTACCACATGAAAACAAAAGTGTGAATGACACTTGCGATATGTGAACCACGGTGAAAACCACACATGTCAGGGTGAAGATAACATGAAAATGAAACTAACTAAAGGGAAAGTAAGTGAAAGCGACATTTATAAACATAAACACAACACTTGCGACGGTAAAATTGTGCAAAAGCGACAGTTGGATAAACTCACCAAAATAGAGGTACGATCACAAACAAAGTGAAGGATTGTTGATGTTAGTGCACACTGACTACCGACATGGGTTGAACATTGCACAGGCATAGTATTAATGGACTGTGTCATGCATGTTCAAGATTGCATAAAATAATGTGCTCATGAACATGTTGCAGATTGAGCATGTGTGAGCAAGTGACTTCAACACTTTTGATCCAAGAAGGGAGCTCAAAAGCATCAGCTGACTAAGAAGTGACTACAGAACGATCGATCGCAAGATCCATAATAGGCTCCAAAATTCAAGTGTACACAAATTTTGGAGGGTGTTTGTCGTAGTAGCAACACCACCCCCAAGCCAGATAGTGAAACAAGAAAGGAGAATTCATTGGTCATAGCTATGGCATTCCTCGTTCAATCCTATTTCTATGCATTATCGCTAGAGACTAACATTTCAACCATTTTATTTTACAACAATTCCACTTACCAACCTCTGTTTCCCCTTAGCCTTGCATAACATAAAGAATGGGATACTCTTCACTACTACACAATACTTCAGGCTATCCCCCTTCCCTCCTATGCTCCACAACATGGTGCCCATGAAATATCTATTGTTATAAAATAATGAATCTCAATTATATCTTCTTTCATATTTATCTGAATAGTTTCCCATGAACAAAATCATGGATTGCACATCATATTATGGTTGTACATTATAGTAGTATACCCATCTTGGTAAAATGTCCCTCGTAGTAACTATATGGAAAAAGAAAATGAAATAAAAGTTTGTGCTCTCACCAGTGCTAAGGTTTCCCTAGTTGTTGCTACATTGCCTTTGCCTCGAGAAGCCAAATCTCATGCTCATTGAATGCATATCCCCATCCTTTTTCATTGTTAACGTGTTTTTTCCTTTCAAATTAGAGAGTTATCTCTGTTGTTATGAAATTTTTGGGTCCTCTTGTGTTCTTTGCCTAGTAGGAATTCATTTTTCTGCTACGAAAGGCCTATGTGTTCATGCATCCCTTGGTATTGTTTCTTTTTGGAGGAATCCCCTTGTTGGCTTCATTATGGATATTCCTTTGAGTTATAATGTGTATGCCCTTTTTAGATCTTCTACTAGAGGCAAGTTCAGTTGTAAAAAATTTAGATGTGCCAAACAAGCAAATGCATCATTTTCCTTATGATAAGCCACAATTGTTGGCTCAAAACTTTGACTAAAAATCAAATTGTGGTGGATCCACGAGTTTTGATAAGAAGCAAATACCACTCCCTAAATGGAATTATGATCCTCAATGGCACCTTAGAATGTCAATTTTTTTTAAGGAGAGAGGATTAATGGATAAGTTTACAAGGCTCTAGTCCAATCCTAACTATATCTCTAAATGCATTGTTAATAATTGGGGTAATCAAGACCCTATTTCCATGATCTATTGTGGTAAAGATTTTTATGTATTTATTTTTGAAAGTAGAGAAACTAGCGACTCCATCTATAGATCTAGACCTTACTTCATGTGTTCCAAGGGAAGGTTCTTATCCCACTGGACACTTGAATTCAATCTGGATATGGGAATATATTCTACTCTTGTCAAGATTTGACTTCCATACCCTCCATTTTTCTTTTGGGGTGATGATACCTTCAACGCAATTGGAAACATGTTAGGTCTTATACACCCATGTAGAGCCTAGAGGAAGTATTTTTACTTGTGCAACATCATGAGTGGAAATAGACTTTGATAAGGGATTACCTGAAGTGATTCAAATTGATTTGAAGGGTTGGAGTCACCTTCAATCTGTTAATGGTGAGTAGGTTCCTTTCAAATGTAGCACTTTCCATGAGTATGGTAACTTTGCCAAAGTCATCCAAATTTCAAAGATTCTCCATTTTCTTCTAAGCCAAATATAATGCATAAAAACAATGATGAGAAAGGTTTTAGACAAGTTTCAAGAAAGAGAAATATTTAGGCCTTAAGGGGGGTCTTAGTTTTCCATCAGCCCTCAACCTCCCTTCAAGCCTGAATCTCATTCAAATAATAGATTTGGAGCTTTAGTATATCATAAGGAAGTATAACAGGTTCAAAATCTCAATTATGACATGCCATGATTAATTCCAATGCAATTAGAGAATGCAAATCCTCCAAAAGTGTATGCAATTCCTATAAAGATTACTTCAGAAACGTCAAAAGATAAGGCCTTGGTTTTAAAAAAGAAGATTCATCAAAAGAAAATAAAAGAAAAGTAGAGATGTGACAATGCCCCCTCTATTGGATAAGGTTGTCATTGATGTCAATAAGATGTCAAGCCCTAACATTGTTGAAGCAAGCACTAGGTGTTTGAATGAATAAGATATGTTGATAGTGATAAATCCTTAGGTGCATGGAAAAATCCCTAACTATTAATCCCTAGTAATTAATGGCATGATCATAATAGGAATGAAAAAAGGTCAACTATGCAAGGAGTCATTGTGTTGACCATTCATCATTACTAAGAACATGAACTTGAGCAGCTCAACTTGGTATCCGATTGGTCAATCACAATGGAAATAAGTTTATGTTGTATGCATAGTTTTTTTGTGATTGGAGTCAACATATTATATATGAGACCTTATGGAAAAAATGTACTTGTCTTACATGTTTTGTATTTCCTAGTAACCACAATCATTAATCCTCCTTTATAAGTGACTTATTACCCTTGTTAAAATTATATCCCGCTCTGGAAAACTTAAATGCAAATGGAACCAATTTTGTACCTAATTAGACAATGGATGAATGCCCTTCAACAACATGTACCAGAATGTAATTCAAATAAATGCTCTCATAAAAAAATTCTGATGGAAATGGATGTTGATACGAAGGTTGATTACATAAAACAATTAAGAAAAAAAATAAGAATGAATGCACAGGTCGGTTTCTGCACAGGTCAACTCAATGTTCGTGTCGTCCCTCCTCAAAGAGATGTGACTCTTCACATAGGTCAAAATGTTTATAAATAGAAGGTTGAACACCTCATTCTTGCAATTAACTCGGATCATGGATAAGTAGGGTAAGAGCGAATAAAAGAGTTCACAACTCGTGAACTAGAGGAGGCAAAGGAGACAAAGATTAGTTGGATTTTTCTATTGGTTAAATTTTTTTTTTTTGTTTCATGGCATCTTTTGTGATTGGATCTTGGATTTATACCTTTTTTGTGAATAATTGCTCGACCTCCAATACATACATGTTTCTCCTTGAATTAAGATCCTTTGACCTCCTTCTCAGCTCAGACAATATTTGTATGCTAGGACCTGTAGCAGACTACTATTTTCGGACTTGTGATGGACTTGCATGCTCAGAATTGTGGTAGAATTGCATTCTCAGACCTCTGGAAGACTAGTATTCTCGATCCTATGTTTACCTACGGACAAAAGTCAGATTTGGGTAGAGAAAGGAACCTCATACTTATGTTTACCTTATGATTTGGGCAGAACCTTGAACCTATCACATTTATTGAAGCTTAGACCCATGTTGTTTGGCCAATTCAATCTTGTAAAATCTGAAGAAGACCTTGAACCTGACATATTTGTTGAGTTTGGACTAGAGGTTTTTTTTGGATCTGACCTATGCTTGTGAGCAGATTGGACCTGTGACACTTGGTTGGGAGTTTGAGCATCTCTTGAAGTAGTATATTGGGCATCACTTGGAGGATAATGCTTTAACATCAAGGAAAACTATTGAACTACCCTGTGACACCATTGAATTGGAATATAGGAGTATACAAAAGAATTGAAATCTTGCAAACTTGGAACATATATTGAGATGATAGTTGAGAGTATAGTTTGGGGTTTCTCTTGGACATGACTAGGTCTATTGAAGCAGCCTTATTGAAGTTGTTGGAGCAGACTTAGGAAACCCTAATTGAAGCAACCTTGTTGAATCAATCATCTATAAAAAAGCAACATTGTTAAAGCCATCATGGAGGAAATTTGAAGCAGATTGTTGTGCAGACATGAAGAGTCTTGGAGACACATACTAGGCTTGTTGAATATGACCTTGATGAACTAGCCCTTTAAGCATTTTGTAGAGTATTTGAGGCATTCATTGAAGCGGATCTTGGATTTATTTTTAGGACTTATTGAAGAAGTTATTGGAAGTATTGAAGCAACACTAAAGACATCTTGAAGCAGATGATTGGAGCCCTAGAGGATTGGAGTCCTCACACAATGTTGGAGCCTTATGGAAAACAAGGTTGGAGCTTGAATTGTTGAGAGGATTGGATTCTGCAAGAAGACCAAGTTGTAGCTTGGTATAGTACATGTTGGAGCCTGGTTTGAAATTAAAGATTGGATTCTTAATCTAGGGTGGAGCCCTAAAGAAATTATAAGTATGATTGTACAAAATTATTGTAAAAAGAGGTTTGGAGTCCTCATCACCCCCCTTCCCACTTCACTATTTACAACACCTCTTCTCCTCCACTAACAAGAGAGAAAAAGATTGCAAAGAAAGAAATTTTAGTTCTCATCAAATTATAGACTCCCTTGGTTTTAGTGGGGGGT
This sequence comes from Pinus taeda, assembly GCA_000404065.3. Taxonomy (NCBI): domain Eukaryota; kingdom Viridiplantae; phylum Streptophyta; class Pinopsida; order Pinales; family Pinaceae; genus Pinus; species Pinus taeda. Next base: position 31,627 of record APFE031497896.1, read on the forward strand.
GCATTCTAATCAATGCTTGATTATGCTCTATTTTTGTATCATTTTATGCAAGCAAATTTATAAGAATCTACGCTTGTACTCAGGAAGTAGTAAGATTAAGTTTTAGTAGGTTTAGAGTCCGATCTCTCCCTTTTTTCATTTTGATGGGGGAGGATTTTTTTGTTTTTTTTTTCCATCTTTGTTTTAAATCTCTCAAGTAGACATTCCTTGTATCTTTTCTATGTGCATTTTCCTTACCAACATATATATTCCCCAATTATTGTTAAGAAAAAAAAAAAAAAAAGCTTGGGAAATAAACTATAAGGCACATAATACAAGAGGGTAGGAAAACATGGGAAAATGACACATAGTTGACATAATAAATAAATAAACCTTGACATCCCTTATTTCCCTACTCATTGGTTCATTGCTCCCACAATGCTCCCAAGGATTTATAACCCCAAGTGCACTCATAATTTATTATTATTAATTTCCAATATAATGAAATGGTAATTCACTTACCCAAATTGTTATATTCTTAGATGTTATGGTCATTTGCATACAACCAATTATTCAATTTACCACTTGTAAATTACATCTAATGTGTATTGCCATGAGCGTTAGGTACATCCAACTTTATATATCATATTCCCTAGGCAAATCCAATTTGATACCAATTGTAACAACTTCGGGTTAAAAATCCATGTAATAAAGTTAATAAATGAATAAATAATAACCAAGGTCATGGGACATTTATTCCAAGTTGAGTGTTGAGAAAAACATCCTAGTGTGGGTGTTCATTTGGTTTATTATGGCTAAGGAAATTGGCAAAGGCAATGGCAAAGGCTTTGAAAAGGCAAAGAGACATTAATTGGTATTTTATTTATGAAAAGAATGAAAAATAAGAGAAAAGGAAGGTGAAAGGTTGCAAGTTGCATGTGAGGAGGAAAATGAAGGAAATAATGGAAATTGAAGAAAATAGAGGCCTCATTAATAAAAAGGCTTCTGAGGATCAGTTCACAACCTTTTTTTAGTTTACTTTCGGAGCTCTCTCTCTATTCTCTCTCTCTCATACTCTTGCACACTTGGAGTATTCTTGGAGCATTCTAGCATTGTAGGAAGAAAATACAAGGAAGGGTAAAGAAAGCAAACAGAAGCAAAGATCAAACAAGGAAGAGTGAGATCAAGTGGTTATAGTGGGATCACTTGCAGCTATCGAGTTGCATGTATGATTTCCTTGCTAGTTTTGGCATGCAAGGTACATGCATGTGTGTGTTTGGTTCTCTTGTTGTCATTGGCATGGGTCTTGTCAGGTGTGACAATCGATTTCAACCTTGCCTTGCCATTTCCTGATAGCCATGGTGTGATGGAGTTCTTTTAATTAGTTGAGTTGGATTGTTGAATGGTTTTGAAACTGAGTGGGGTCGTCTCAGGAAAAATCACAAGGCCTAGGAATCCCTTGATCGGTAACGGCAGGATACATGGTAAATCCTGGTTGTCAATGCTCTTGTTGGGCCTATGAATCCATTGACCGGTAATGGAATGATACACAATAAATCCTAGAGAGTGGAGCCTCGTTGGGCCTAAGAATCCCTTAACTTGTAATGGCGGGATACACGGTAAATCCTAGAGGTGGAGACGAAAAAATTTCTCACAATTTAGGTGGAGAGATCTAAAGGCATCCATGCTTGTTTAGGGCTTAGTGATCCCTTTATCAGTATATGGAAGGATAGCGGTAAAGCCTGTATTATATGTTTATTGTTTGGGCCTAGGAATCCCTTGGTGAGATACACAGTAAAGCCTGAGGAAGCCTTGATTAGTTCTATTGTGAGTCCCACATTCATGCTTGGAATATGGCACGAGGGTGATTGGCTGAAAGAAATATTTGGTTCAACCAATTGTTGGAAATAATACTGAGAGGGGGGGTGAATCAGTATTATCTACTTCTTTTTATAAATCTTCCTTATTTGTTCTTTGAATTAGTTTTGCATGTCAGTACCATAAAATAATGAGCATGAAGAAAGAAAACAGATAGTCACACCAAAGAACACAAGATGTAAGGTGGAAACCCAATGTGGGTGAAAACCACCTGCTGCAATATGTCTCTATCTTCTTTCAAATTAGAAACTCCTTTTACAATGGTTTTGTACTGGTGCAGTCCTTTACCAGTACGCAGGCTGCAACCTGCAGAGAGCTGCAACTCTCTCTCGTTTTCCAGTTTCTCCTGTAAGGGAGCTACAACCCCCTACTACTTTTCTTACAAGGACCACTTTTCATAAATTTTCAAACTGGATCCATAAGCATAAAATGATCATCAAGTATAAGAGAATCACCCAGTCAACTGTAGTAACCAGATCAACAATAATAGGGCCAAACCCAAAACACAACAATAATAAACAAAGATTTTAAGAGAAGTAAGCACCCTGCTCAATTGCTAGCCTGCTTACGTAAGCACCCTGCTCAACTACTTGCCTGCTTACAGTACTCACCCTGCTCAACTGCTTGCCTGCATACAAGTACACACCCTGCTCAACTGCTAGCCTGCATACAAGTACGCATTCTGCTCAACTGCTAGCCTGCATACCTCGCTCTAAGTCCACTGAACTGCCTGCGGTCATCCGCACCTGAAAACCTTCTGTACCTGCGTACCGGCGCACCTCAAACCACTTTGTGCCTGCATACCGGCGCACCTGAAACCCTTCTGTGCCTGCGTATCGGCGCACCTGAAACCCTTCTGTGCCTGCGTACCGGCGCACCTGAAACTCTTCGCTCCTGCGTATGCACGCACTTTTCGCTCACTGTACCTGCGTACCTTTGGTCATAGATGATTTCAAGACTTCAGAAAGAACCCAGACAGTCAGATCTACAGATCTGAACATGCGCCGAAGAGATCTTAGTCCATCAGTAGATTCACCTTATTTAGATCTAGACTAGATCTTACCCTC
>APFE031497896.1:34570-73513 GCA_000404065.3 Pinus taeda
GGGGTATGCACCCAATGAATGGGTATCCTGCGGGTATGTACGCACTTTATATAAGACATGCCTGCGTGTACGCACCTTTTGAACGGTGTGCCTGCGTACTCCTTATTTCTTCAATATTTGAGAGTTGTTCATCAATGTTTGCTATTGACCTGTTGTACAGTGATCCATCACCTGTATGGGTTGCCATCAAGGACAACACTTTAGCCATAATGCCAACACCAATATATGGTCGGGTGGTACGTGGAAGTCCTTGACTTGGTTGCGTTTGGCATATGTTAATAAGATCTCTTTTCCTCTTGTCTATTATACGTAAATGTACTTGTTATTATGTGATTATAATGGTTGTTCTATCATTGTTGATCTGATCATTTTTGTTATGCAACCAACTCAAAAATAGATAGATCAACGACTTAAAAACTATCCTCTTCGAGGGAGAAACCTCCTTTACATTACATAAATGAAAAATCCTTGAGTGATTCAAATGACAAAACCTCATTTCTATATATAGGAGTCTAAGGGGTCACAATATAATCAAAGCCTACATAACAATAATAATGTAAGGGCACAACAATAACAATAGTGTGCTTCTATAGGGCACAATAATAACAATATGGGGACTACATGGGCATGACAATAACAATAAGGGGGCTACACTAACAATAACAATAAGGGGCTACACTAGTATTATAGGGACCTAACATGCCCCTCTCCTTCAAAAAAGTGTTGTCCTCAACACTTGAGTAGTTATGGATGCTTTCTATAAAATTTTCATCCTCCCATGTGGAATCTTCAATGGGTAGTTCTTACACTTGATGAGATACTCTGAAATAAATTGATTTTGTAGCTGTCGAGTTCTTGTTTATGTGACTGCTTCAGGTTCCAGTATGATTTTTCCTTCATCGTCAAGTTCTAGAAATATTGTTTGGACTAGGAGCTTGTCACCTATAACCTTCTTTAAGCATGAAACATGGAAAACTAGGTGCACTTGGGAAGATGTAGGAAGCTCCAATTTGTATGCCACAGTACCAATATTTTGCAACACCCTGTAAGGACCTTAGTACTTTGGTGATAATTTATTATCTTTCTTAGCTTGCTTGAGGGACATTTGTTTGTATGGTTGTAGTCGTAAAAACACCCAGTCGCCTACATCAAAAATTATTTCAATGCGATGTTAATCTACCTGTTGTTTCATTCGATTCTGTGCCAAAGTGAGGTTATCCTTGAAGAGTTTGAGAACTTGTTGTTGATGCTCAATGTGATCTTCCACTACTTTAACCTTAGCATTTTCTCTTAGAGATGATGTGATGGATGGTGGATGATATCCATAAAGTGCCATAAATGGGGTCATTTTTGCAACATTATAGAAGGAAGTGTTATACCACCATTCAGTCAGAGGTAACCACTTGACCCATTGTGTTTGTTGATCAAATGCAAAGCAGTGAAGATATCCTTCAAAACATTTGTTCACTAACTCAGTTTTCCCATCAGATTGAGGATGATAAGATGAGCTATGAGCTAATTGAGTACCTAGGCAAGAAAATAATTTCGTCCAAAAAATTCCAGTGAAAATGGGATCTTTTTCGCTTACAATAATATTTGGGTTTCCATGTAGCTTTTGAATTGTTTCCATAAATGCAGTAGCAACTTTATTGCCTTTAAATGGATGAGATAATGCGCAAAATTGTGCATACTAGGTAAGCCTATCAACTACCACCATGATGACACTATTTCGTTTGGACTTGGGTAAACCTATGATAAAACAAATTAAAACCTCCTCCCAACGTTGACTTGGAATGGATAAAGGTTGTAACAAACTCAGGGTTTTAATTGTCTTAACTTTATTTTTTGTCAAACCAAACATTCCGCCAAAAACTTTTGAATATAATATTTAAAGCCATCCCCAAAAAATTAATTCTTGACCCTATGGTAAGTTTTTAAAAATCCCAAGGGCCCTCCTAACGAAGAGGTGTGCAATTCCAAAAGAATCTTTTGTTTGAGTTCAAAATTCTTACAAAGATATAAGCGAACTTTGTAAAATATTGAATCATTTTTCCAGCTAAATGTATCAGATGTACTCGGATCTTGCTACAACTTTTAAATGAGTGTCCACACTTCTTCGTTATTCTTCCATTCATCCCTTGCTTCGGTTATTCAATCTAGTTGGATAATAAAAATGGCACAAAACAATACTTACACATCCTCATCATTTATTGAGAGTGCATCTGCAACAACATTTTGCTTCCCTTTTTTGTAGATGATTTCAAAGTCATAAACCAACATTTTTGTGACCCATTTTTGTTTCTCTTTTGAAGATAATATCTGTTCCAAAAAGTATTTAAGACTATCATGATCTGTTTTTGCCTTGAAGTGTCTTCCCATTAGGTAAGTTCACCATTGCTTTAGTGCATGTAGTATTGCCAACATTTCCTTCTCGTAAATAGGCTTTTGTAAATATTTTCCTTTGATTGAATGAATTTCAAAAGAAATGGGTCTTCCTTCTTACATTAAAACAACACCAATTCCATAAATTGAGGCATCATATTCCACAATAAATGTTTTTGTGAAGTCGAGAAATCCTTGCAAATGCTTTATGGTTGTGGGGCTTTTCCTTTCCTTAACGAATTTAATTTTGTTAGGGTATACCTTAACACCCTCACGAGATACAATATGACCAAGATATTCCACCTCGTATACTCCAAAGAAACATTTGGAAGTTTTTGCATATAATTGTTTCTCCTCCAATAGTTTGAGCACCCAGTCAACATGTTGAACATGATCCTTACAAGACTTGTAGTAGATTAGTATATCATCAAAAAATATTAACGCAACTTTTCTAAGGAAGGGTTTGAAAATTGAATTCATCAAAACTTGAAATGTAGAAGGTGCATTGGCAAGGCCAAAATACATGACCAAAAATTCATAATGACCCTCATGAATTCTAAATGATGTTTTCGAAATGTATTCAGTCTTCATTCTAATTCAATGATATCTTGAATGAAGATCCAACTTGGCGAAGTAAATTGCTCCATCTAATTCATACAATAATTCATCAATGAAAGGATGTTGAGCTCCTTATAATCTGGACACATGCACCATCATCCATCCTTCTTGTGCACCAATACTACTAGAGCCAAAAATTAACTTTGACTAGGTTGAATTTTACTGGCCTCTAGCAGTTTTGCACCCATACATTTAATTTCACTCTTTTGGGAATAAGGATATCTGTAAGGCCTAATGTTTGGATGAACACTTCATGGAATCCAATGAATAGCATGATCATGATCACGAATAAGTTCACATTTGGGAACCTGATTCATTAGAGAAGGTATTCAGGTTGGCAAGAAAAAATGAAAGCAAAATTATGGCAACAAGGAAGCCTACCACTCACAACTATAAATATGGAAGTGTTGCTGCCCCTAGCCTTCCACAACCTACAAGGTTGACACCACAACAATTGGAAGAAAAAAGGGCAAAAGGGCTTTGCTACAATTGTAATAGAAAATACACTAAAGGTCATAAATGTGCTGAGAAGAAATTATTTTACATAGATTGCGAAGACGAGGAAGAAAGGGAACAAGAAACTTCAAAAGAAGAGGATATACATCAAGAACCAACCCTAGAGAAAGAAGAAATGAATCTGACCATATCTTGTAATGCATTGGCAGGAATTACCACTCCTCAAACTCTCAAGATAGAAGGAAATATCAAGAAGAAAAAGGTAATAGTGTTGATTGATTCGGGTATTACCTGTAATTTTATTCATTGTAAGATAGCCAAGGAATTGAATTGCTTCCTATACCAAGCACCAGAGTGTCAAGTGATGGTTGCAAATGGAGGAACTATAAATTGCTCTGGAAAGTGCCATAATATTAAGCTAGCCATGTGGGGATATGTATTGAATAGTCTAATGCTCTCCATTCCAATGGGTGGTGTTGATGTTGTACTAGGAGTCCAATGGTTACAATATTTGGGTACGATAACTTTTAATTTTCAATAATTTTTCTTGATTTTTTTTGGGAAGGAAAGGAAGTTGAATTAAGGGGTATCGCATGGAAACCATGAAAGATAATTAGGTCTAATGGCATGACAAAGCTCCTAAATAAATAACAAAGGGGCATAATTGCACAATTATGCTCACTAGAGGTTCAAACATCAAAATCATCTATTTCTCCAGATCTCCAAAAAGTCTTGGACAATCATTCCAAGGTATTTGACACTCCCAAATGCCTCCTCATGCTTGATTTTATCCTTTAAATTCTCTATAAAGGCATCAATTCTATGCTCCTATGGAATATCATTTACCCTTATATTCAATTTTTGGAAGTCCTTAATGTGCTTTGTCATTAAACCCTTTTGTTTGAGATGTATCAATTGGCTAAAGAAGGTGTTACTCTTTGTATCCTCATAATGTGTTAGCATTTCCTCTGTAAAAATTGACCAAGTGACAAATGGTTTACGAGAACAAAGACATCGATACCATACAAACTAATTGGGTTCTAAATTCAAAGTTGCAATGTGTACCTTTTGTGTGTGTTGCACATTATGGAGATTAAAATATTGCTCCTTCTTTAGTATCCATGTTACTAGATCCTTGCCATCAAACTTCCTCATATCGACTTTTGGAATATGGTGGGTCTTCAAACCAACGTTAGAGTTTATGAAATCGTGATATACATTTCTTTTGTCCTCATCATGAGGTTCATCTAATACCTTTTCGCCATTAGGAAGCATTTCTTGTAGCAACTTTCTCAAACCTTCCATGTATGCTTTTAAACCATTCTTCAAAGCTTCCATGTTGCCTTTCATTTTTGCCTCTATACCATCCATATTAGCTTTCATGCCATCCTTCAAACCTTCCATGTCTGATTTTAAACTTTTCTTCAAAACATCCATCTTAGCTTCCATTTCATTTTTGGTTACTCTTTTTGAGAGCGAAATTTGTTACACTTGGTCTCGTAATTTTGATGTATCATGTTGAATTTATTCCTCTTCTTCATGCGTCATAGTAGAGCTTTCTGCTTGTTTACTATGTGTTTCCACTTTCTTGCTTCGAGGCATTTTGAAATCAAAAAATGATATATATGCTTCACTATGCCCTTTGAATCACTTCAAACTATTTTTCAAACAAAAATATGCAACAAAACACACACACACACACACACCTTTTTCTTGCTTTTTAGGAGCTAGATATTGAAGTTGTTGTATCTCTGTAATTTTGAATCTCCAAGCTCTGAAATCTCCTCCTGTGGTATCCCTCTGAGTCTTCTTTCCAACCCAACAATTCATACCAAGATTGGAGTCTTCAAGAGAGAGTTATGCCCAATCTCCCACGATGACCTGAATATAGACTAGTTCAGTAGAGTGAACTTGTACAAAGTTCCACATGTCATTGTTTCGACCATCAACCCTAAAAATGATACCCAAAAAACTACACTTCGTCCTCTTCTCGTCACTTCTTACGAAATTCAAATCCGGTGATCATAGAGAAAGTTATGACAATTTTTCCTAGGTCACCTATTTGAGAAGGAATTATGTATCTTGCAAAAACCCTAACTTCCTCGGATCATATCTCCAAAAATATAGCGAGACAATATCTGAAATTCGTACATGAAGTTTACCATGATTTAGGCTCCATGTAGTTGTAATTTTAGCTCTTGAAGTAGAAAAGAAGTTATAGTGAAAATTCCACATGCCTATTTGAAGCAGAGAAACCTTAGAATCCAAAGCTTTGATACCAAATGTTATGCAACCAACTAAAAAATAGATAGATCAACAACTTAAAAATTATCCTCTTCAAGGGGGAAACCTACTTTAGATTACATAAATGAACAATTCTTGGATGATTCAAATGAAAAAACCTCCTTTCTATATATAGGAGTCTAAGGGGTCACAATATAATCAGAGCCTACATAACAATAATAATGTAAGGGCACAACAATAACAATAATGGGCTTATATGGGGCACAATAATAACAATATGGGGACTACATGGGAAAAAAAATAACAATAAGGGGGCTACACTAACAATAAAGATAAGGGGCTACACTAGTATTATAGGGACCTAACAATTTTACGTTGGTTATAAGCATGGTTTATGACAAACTTGAGTTATGACTCTCATCATGTTTTGATTAGTAAATGAATGAATAATGAATGTATGACCTAATAGATGATAATGAAACTATATGAGAGGGAATAAAACCTTCTTGACAAATCTGAGATAAGTATGAAGCCCCTGTGCTCAGATGTGTTTATATGACCTGTAGATTACATGTTCATGATGTGTTTGACGGAATCTCTGTCATGGCCAGGCCTTGTCAGGTCAGGTCCTTGTTCAAGTTTTGCATTAGAGGCCTTATCATCTTGTTATTTATATTTATGGAAGTTTCATGAAGTTCTGGGCAGAGGTCTAAGTCCTAGCCCTGAAAAAAGTGGCTCAGAATTTAGGGTTGTTGGCACAGAACTGGCTGAAAAAGGCCACAGTCACATGGAGTTCTTGCTGTGAGAGCGACTGGAGGGTCCCAGTCGCACGAAAGGCTGTCATGGGAGAAACCGGGGTTTTATCTCAGCAAAACAGTAAGTTGTCTCAGGAGTTGCGAACCTGGGGGGTTATTTGGCTCTTGAAGGTTTTGTAGCTCCTGAGGAGGGTCAGCTTGGTTTTGTTTAATCAATTCCACTTCCTTAACTATACTTAGGGAGTTGAATCATATCATAGTAACTCTTCATCACATGTTTGCCCCAGTGTACCGGTTTGCTTGGGTAAATGTGGGAGGAGGGTGTTACACCAATGTTGGTATATTATTTGTTATGGAAGTGTGCAATCCATCATGTACTACACCAAAGGCACTGTGGATCTATCTTTTATTGAGAAAACTAATAGTTCACGTGAAATACACAGATAATATTTTTTTATCCTTGAAGTTATTGCTTTTGCAATGCTTTTGTAGACAGTTGCATAGTGATATCAGTCTAAAGTCATCATAATATTTAGGATTATAATATGTCAATTGGGGCTATATCAAGTAGTTGGGAGGAAGGATTATTACCCTCCCCACCCACAGTCAAATCCCCTTTAGTGACATGATGAGCTTTGATGCCTTGATGATTATTGTTGTAATGGCTTCGAGCCTAAGAAAAATACTCATAAGTGAGTATAACCATGGGCTAACTTGTTAATTGGAATTATCTTGAGTGGTTTGGCAGAATGGTTGTTATCTTCCTCACCCAAGTTCAAATCCCCACTAGTGACATGACGAGCTATAATGCCTTGATAAGTATTTTTGTAATTACTTCATGCCTATGAATATTGTTGTATTGACTTCGAGCCTTGTGAACTCTTAAGTGAGTATACCTACACAGTCAATCTTGGTACCAACAACCTCACCCTATCCTTTAGGCTGAAAGGGAGGCTGATTTCTTTCCTCACAAAATAAAAATAAAAATAAATAAATAAATACTAGCAACCTCACTCTCGCCTCCAGGTTGAGGGAGAGGCTAATTTCTTTCCTTGAAAAAAATAAAGAAAAAAGATTGAGGATTATAATTTTCATGAATAAGAGCTATGAAAATAAAATCAATAAGCATAAGAATTTTCCGTGTTGATTTTGTCTGCCCAACTATGTTAATTAGGTCCTCCCTAATTATCTTTTAGAATGGTAGTACATTGTTTGTTATAATAGTGTGTAATACATGACGTGCTACACCAAAGGCATTGTGGATCTATCTCTCGCTGAGAAAACCAATTTGTTCAATGAAGTGGAATCTAAAGAATATTCTTTTATCCTTGAAGTTGTCACTTTTGCAATGATTTTGTATAGATAGTTACACAATGATATTGGTCTAAAGTCATCATAAGATTGAGGATTGTATTTTTTAGTAATAAGCACCATGAAAGTAAAATTGATAGCTATGGGAATTCACCCTATTACTTTTGTCTCCTCAGCTACCTTAATTAGCCCCCCATAATAAACTTTTAGATGCTAAGAAAAAAGTCCACTATAAACCCATCAACCCTGTGACTTTTGTCCTTTTTTAAGACATTCCAAAGTTGTTTTCAAGTTCTGCATTTGAAACTTTTTCCGATAAAATTTCAATGCACCTTCATCTACCATATTGGGAAAGTAAGTATTTAACTTGTGTATTTCAATTATACTTGACCTTGTGAATATTTTACAAATACCTTTGAAATGGGAAATCCCCGTTTTCGCAAGCTGAAAATTTTCATTGCTTACTTCCATCCTCCTTGACATCTCCTAGATTGTTTTGTTATTTCTTATGTGATTTATATAATTATGAAAATAATTAGTAATTTCATCTCCATTTTAAAGCCATAATATCCTACTTTATTCTACATTATGCTTCTTTTTCTACCCATCATTATCTTTTTGTTTTTCCCAAAGCCCCTAGTATTCATTTAGATGATTTAGTGGAAACACCCTCTTTATCCTCCTTATAGAACATTGGGGTGTTTTTCTCCATAGAGATTAAGTCTTGATCCCTTCTTTTATGTTTATTACGCGCTTCGACATAGATTGTTGTTTTAAATCTACTCAAGTTAAAAACCAATTGATAACATGCTGTATCATTAACATCTCATCAATGCAACAACACTTTAGCATTGCAAATCCATGGAATTGTTCCTTCTTAGGCCAACATATATTAGGCTTGAATAAACATTATGGTTTACTATTCTGTTTTTCAATTGGAAGATAATAGGGAGATGGTTGGATTTAGATTCACCCATCATCAACCCATCTTCTAAATCTTTCCTCATCTAACAATACTATCTTGAATGTAAGGAACTTACATAATCTTTTGGATAGTGAAATGTCGTCAACCCTATTATTTGTCCATGGTGGTATAAGTTTGAGTGGTTCAATGTTTATCAACCCTACTATTTTTATCATATGAGTGAAGAAATTTTATAGTGGGTCCACCCTCACAATTGTCTCTCAAAGCTATGATCTATTAGTAGTAAAAGTTAGACCCTCTCCAAGAATTAATCTTGTGTTGCAAAAAATTGATGGTTAATAATGCCTCCCAATAGAAATTTTTATGTTCATATGAACCATATATTAACCACTAAATAGGCCTTGTCTCCAAAAGGCAGATTTCAACACTTATTCTCGAAACAAGCATAGTAGAATTTATTTGTCTAAAGGTTCTCCTTTTCCAACCCATAATAAACCCCCTAGATCTTCCTTTTGAGTCCATAAAAATAAAAAATTTAATCAAAAAGGATATTTGAGAATTCCCTCTGCATGTTCTCACCTACCTCTACCATCTCCTAGATAATCAAAATGTCAAATTTTTGAATGAGAAACAATACATGTAGAGCATTTTTTTAGAGTCCCCTCTCTCGCCTATACTCACGACCAAAAAAAAAATGTTGTTTTCCGAGGAAAAAAAAGCGAACTTTTTATTAAGAAAATAAAAAGTTACATTGCATATGCTTTTAGCATTTCTGATGATTCAGTTGTTTGCTATTTTTACATTCTTTGAAACCACAAAAAATCTCAGTCTTTCTTGACTGATTGTGCGTTTTGATAAGTATCCTATACTGCTGGAAAATGTGACTAGAAAAAGCTATCAAGTCTTCCTCCCATCTAGAGGCTTAAAAAACAGTTTGTCTGATAAATTTTGGGGTCTCCTTCAGAGAAGGAAAACAACCCCTTACATGACTGTAAGTTTAAAAAAAACTATGTTGTTATGAAAAAAGTATATAGTTTTCTGATTGCAGTAACCGAAAAATAAACAGTAGAAAATGCTGGAAATGTAAACAGAGATGTCTGTGAGCCGGAACCAAAAAATAAAATAAAGAGCCGCGATCACTGTGGAGGAGCAAAAGGAGGCCGAACAGAAGTATAGGACTGCCCCTGTCTTAATTCAACTATTGACCAGCTTCCCAGAGCTTGCTGTAAACCAGTCTTAGAAAGCTGGTCTGCTTCCTCGTTTTTATCCCTGTAGACAAGGCAGATGGTAAGACTGTTAAAAGATGGCTTTAAATGCAATATTTCTTCTAAAATGATCTTCAGAATATGGTTTTGACATCTAGCATTCCCGTTAACCCAGTTTATGACATTCAAGGAGTCCCCGAAAATTTGAATTGTGAAGATGTTTCTTTGTAGAAGCCAGCAAAGAAGAAGGCGCAAGGCAGACAGCTCAGCAAAATTGTTGGTGCCAGAACCTAGACCTACAGATGCTTTTAGAGAGTGATCAGGATTCAGATGAATGCATAATCCTGCACCGACCTTGTTATTTTGTGAAGCTCCGTCGAAAAAAGCCCAAGGCATGCCTTCCTGAATAGTCACAGGCTTGTGATGAGAGTGGGATTTTTTCGCTTCAGGGATAGGGATGGCAGAATATATGGCTGCACAATTGATAGTTGTGACAGATGATGGAGTGACTTTGTCTTGGAACAGACATTTATTCCTCGCTATCCACACCCCCCAAAAGAAGATAAGAGGGAGGTTTAAAAAAAAATGTTGTTATATTAAAGGATAAAATGATTATATTTCAACCTTTTCCAGGTCTTGGCTTACTTTAAGCGCCCTAATGATAGTTTATTGTTTCCCATTTTATATCCCATGTAAAGCCTTTTCTCATGCATTATTATGGTGAGATTTCGTTCCTAAGGTATTCTAATCCCCTCTTTGCTGGAGTCTAAACTTACACTCCCTAGATTTCTACCATATCCCCTTATAGGATTGATTTATGTGGTATGAGAGAATGATGAATTTTCCCTATGTAGAGAGAGTTTTGTTCTATAATGAAGGGGGTAACACTTGCTTTTGGAGATTGGGAGTCCCTTTTAAAACCTTTTATAGGAGAATATTTTAATTTTTACGTGCTTCTTGAAGACACTCAGATCATGTCTTCATTTTTTATTTAGGTCCCCTTCCCTTTATTTAAGGTTTTGTAAGGTATTGTTTGACTTCCCTAGGATTTGCCCCTTCAACCACATGAGGTATGGTAGTGCCACGCAATTCTGAAATGAACATAGGAATAAAGTGAGTCCATGAACTTACTTGAGACTTAAGTTTGTTTCAATGGTCTAACATCTTCATCTCTACTTCAAGTTTTGTTTACTTCCTTGTTTTCAAAGGTGACCTCAAGGATTTAGGCAATAAATCCTTGAACATTTGGCCTCTCTATTAAATTACATTTGCTTCAAACCAAGTTAAGCGTCAAAGATTGTCCAGTTAATTCCTTTGCGACTTAAAATTATATACCCTTCCACCCTTTAGCAAAAGAGTCATTTCTCCTTGGGTTCCTTGGTGAACTCAATATTCCCCTCCATTGCCGTTGATGGCTCCTATTTTCTTTTATTTCAGTTAAATTTGGAAAAACTATAGAGTAGTCCTCAATGACATCACCATATAGGTGACATCTAACACATTGGAAGGGGACTCATATATAATCTAATATATGCATATATTTCCATTTTCCAACCTCAATGTTTAAAGATTCATGTAGCCCTTCCTTTAGATTTAGTTCCACCAAAAAATGTTTCGCCACTATGGACTCTCACTACTTTTGAGTTAACATCAAAATCAACAAAAGTGCCCAACAATTTTCTTATCACCATCTACACTATTTCTAATTGTAACTCTAGAGGAAGGCCTGATGTTTTGACCCATATGGATGTTTTGCATTATATTCTCTTAAAGAATAAAAGTAATGAGACTATTGTTTTAAAGATAATATTGTTGAAGTTGAACACCATCTATTTCTGGTTATCATGGTTGAATTCTTTGATGATATGAAAGTGAATACTAACCAACCTCTTTCTAGATAACGACGAAGAGGGGTATACCCTAACACTAGTGTCCAACTCTTTTCAACCCACTAACCCACATATTTCTCCACTATTATTTTATCATATAACTTCCTTCCAAGAGTTTTGGTCTTCATCTCCATTACTTGATCCATAACTAAACCCCTCCTAAAAGACTAGATTGGGTCATACTTCTCTAATCATAATACATTTATTTTCTTTTTAACCACGAGAGTCTTGAATATCCTACTAATGATTTATGTTTTTTTTTTTTTGTCGATTCGAAAAGGAAGAAATTTCTCTAACATTATTTTATAAAATATCTAGATCACCGTTATACCTGGGATTTTTTGTTGGGTTTGCAGAGATTACATTTGCGAAGTTGAGAGAGGACTTGGTTCGTGTTGCAACCTCATCTTCATTGGTCATTCCATTTACCTCGAGGATGTTATCCTCACAAATGTTAACTCCCATAGCTAAAGAATTAAGGTTGTGAGTACCTCCATCCCTGGTCAATGTGCAATTGAACATTCATTAACAATCACTCTTATCCATTGTGACGTGATTTACAAGGGTTTTGTTTGTATTTTTTTCAAACAAAATTGGAAGAGATTTGTATTAAAAAAAATTGGATTACAAGGCTAGAACCTTTATATATTCCAATCTTCCCTTAGGGTTTGAGATCGAGCATAAAGGCTCAATACAAACCCTAAAAAAAGTTCCCCATGACATAAATATTTTTGTCCCCTTCCAACTAAATATTTTCCAAAAAAACCCAAAATAGAGACACACTTACATTCCATTTTTAACTATATTTTTATTTTGTTCTAGAATGACTTCTTGTTTTCCTTGGAGATTTTTTTTTTTTTTTTTCATTTCTTTCCAACTTGAATCCAATCTGCATTTTCTACAAATTCCGACGAATCATTTTTCGGCAACTACACAATATTTTTTCTTGAAATCTTCCTCATCTGCATGATCTACCCAAGAAGTTTCATTTTCATTAAGATTCCTTGTGGTTTCCAGAGGCAATCCATTTTCCATGAGGGTTTGATGTTTTTCTACTAACACTACATTTGAGGAATCTTTTATGGTAATCAAAGGATCCTCATTGGCAAGAAAAATTTCATGCTCAGATTTTGTTGTTGTAGCTGCAGTTTCTTTGATTGAATCTACTTCCTTCTTGTATTCTAGTTCTTTTTTTCTTGAATCTCTTCTTCTTTGTAAACTATATAGTGATCACCTTGTCTGCTTTCCCACCATTTGGGTCTTCGGGGTTTTTTTTTAATTCTTTGTTATTCTAAGGATGCTTGGGGAAATTTATAATTACATGCCCTATTTCATAGCATGCTATACAACGAAATGAGATATTCTCGTAATCGAGGTTTTGGACCCAAACATAGTTTGGATCCATCAAATTAATCTCTGTGGGAAAACCCTTGCCAAACTTGGGCTGAAGAATTTATGTCGTTACTGGATCAAAATTAGGAGACTATAACACCCCCTCCTCCTAGGTCTATCCAAGCAAACAACCATCTAGGGTAAACATGCAACGAGAGAGGTCACTATAAGGGATTCTAACACTTTGGTGACCTTAAGGAAATGGAATCAACATAACATATCAAACAAACCCATCCACATCAACAACAACACCCTTAGGAGACATGTCAACCACTCAGACATCGTGTCCCTTAGTCCCACTGATGTTTTAAGCCTTTTATCCCCTGGTTGCTCTCATGCTATAGGCATGGCAACGTCCAAAACCCAAAGTCGCTCTCACAGGCCTATGTGCCAATATCCTTGGACACTTTTCAGCAGACCTGTTCCAATGTCCTCGCGATTTGAGCCACTTTTCTGGCCCATAATCCTGAACTTTGTCTGGAACTTGTTACAACCTCCATAATCCATCAAAGACATTATGACAATGCTAATAAATCAAAATAAACCTCAGGATTAGGCCTGAGCATCCCCAACCGAGATTGACATTTTGTAAAACACTTGGCATCAATGCAACCTACAGGTCTAAGATACAAGACAGAGCATGAATGGCTAAAAGAACTTATGAAACATAACTAGAAGGATCACCACCTTCTCCATTGAACTGTTATAACATAAATTAGGTCTTGCATCCATCCATTTAACAATTACAAGTAAATACATGAAATAACCATGACATGGACCAGTTATTAAACCATGCTTATAACTAGCATAAAACCATATAAATATCAGAGATATGACATCCATTAAATCCACATATAAACCAATGCAAAAGTAAGAGAACTTAGCTTTTATTAATCATAGGAAAATTTCACCAGGTTCAGAACTTCCACGTACCACCCGACTGTAAACATGGTTGAACCAAATCTTTCTTTCAGCCAGTCACCCCCGTGCCATATTCCAAGCGTGAATGTGCGATCTCATAGAACAACCAATCCAAGAACAACCAAGGGAATCCAGAGGTTAAACCACCTCCACCCTCACCAAATAGTGATCACACCAAACCTGGTGCTCCGATTACAACCGAACAAAACTTGGAATGCCATCCGAAATCCATCACTATCATTGAGGAATTTTCAGTCCCTTGTCTCTCAGGCTTTACTGCAATCCGACCCTGGATCACTAGGCCCTAAACCGGGACCCATCTCTTAGGATTTACCGCAATCCAAACTTGGATCACTAGGCCCTAAACCGAGACTCCTCCCTCAGGCTTTACCGTGTATCCTACCAAAACCAGTCAAGGGATTCCAAGGCCTTTGGGAATGAAACTTGAAACCACCTCCACCCCAAATTCTAAAATCCATCTGACAAACCAAAGCTCAAAATTGATATAAACATCCCAACATACCATGGCATCTGGAAAAAGGAAAGGCTAGGTTGAAAACCATTGTCATAACCCGGAAAAACCATGTCACCGACAAAAAGAGAACCATACACCAACATGCAAAGCTATGCATGTCCAAACCAGCTAGGAAATCACACATGCAAAAGGTTACCTGCAAGTATTCCTAGTGAAGTTGCTTGATCCTACTTTTCCTTCCTTTCCTTTTTGCTTGCTTTTCCTTCCTTGATCCAAGGCTAGAGTGCTCCAAGAAAACTCTAAGTGACCAAGAGTGTGAGAGAGAGAGAGAATAATGAGAGAGCTCCAAACTTGAACTGACAAAAGGTTAGCAAAAGCTTGCCAACTGATCCTCCAAACCCTTTTTATTAATGAGGCCTCTAATTTCTTCAGAGTCATTAATGTCCAGTGCTTCCACCATCCTAACATCAAGCATTGTGAAAACAATCTAGTAGTAGTGACTAGGATTAGACTTGCATTGAATCTAAATCTATTATACAAGTTGTAGCTCAAAACATTGGTTTTGTATGAAGGGTTTCTGGTGATTTAAATCTTAATTTTTAGTAACAACATTACAAGCAACAAACTCTCCATGTTAAAAAAAGAAAAGGAAATGCAACATTTCAGAGGGTTGATCATTGTTGTTATTGTTCTTGTTCTTCTCGTTTTCACGTCATCTAAGCTTTTATATATAGTACATGGGTTTCCAAGAGTCATTCAAGTCCAATGCTTCCACCGTCTTTAAATCCTAGAATTTAATTTGATGAGTTTTTCCTATTTTCCTTCAATTTCCTCCTCACATGCAACATGTGACCTTTCACCTTACTTTTCTCCTAATTTCCTTTATTTTCATAAATAAATGTGCTAAAAGTGCCTTTTTCCTTTTAATGCCTTTGCCTTAGCCAAAAACACACATCCAGTGATGCCCACCAGGATATCTTTGCCGAACATTCAACTTAGAATAAGTGTCCCTTTCCCGTGGTCTTATTTTGCCTTTATTAACTTTTATTACAGAACCCTATTAACTTTTTCACCAAGGCTATTACAGAACCCTCCACTTGGGGAACACCGTCATCAGTGTCAAACCACACCAAGACCTCAACAAGACCACTAAAAAGAAGCCATACTGCCCATGGAGCTTTATAACTTAGCTCGTTGCAGTATTTAAAATGAATGACCTACTCAAAAGTAAACATCATGACAACATGACCAGATAACAACCATACAACATACTGGAGCTTTATAACACAAATCATTATGGTATTTATAATAACCACATATACACATATGCACATTTGCTAAACCAACAAATAAAAGGATACGGTGCCCGTATCAATCAACAAGGGAGTCCAGAGGTTCATACCTCCACCCTTTAAGTAATACCAAGATTCACCTCCTTCCCACGAAGTCTATAAACCACTACCATAGTCAAACTGCATCTAATGTCTAGCACTATAATCCTGCGCCACTTGTCCACTCAGTGAACAGTTACCGGATCATTGTTGCAGGGCGCACTCCCAATGTGCATCTGATTCCATCTGGTAATGCTTATGACCAAAACAAATATATCTGTGACCTTCCCTTCTCTGCTACACAGTCCCTTGGGAAATCCAATCACCCCCTTCCATCCAGTCACACACCTTCCAAGTTCCCCGGAATCCCCTATCCCGAGCGATCCATCCCTTGGAAATGCTTCCTCACATTGGAAGATACAAAAGCCAAGGCATATACTTGCCTCAAACCATCATACCAGTCATAACATGCTCATGGCAATCAATGGGAACTATTGGGTACCAATGTTCCACAATGGAATTCCTCTTGAAGTGCTTTACCAACATACTGTTGCATGTTCCAATTCCTTTTACTGTTGCTGTCAATTCTTGCAGTCGATTTCAACCACCCAACCGGGCATGTTCATGCATTCTTGTTCCAAGCACATAATTTCCATTCGATTCAAATAAATTGAAATAACCTCAAATCATACGTCATTGGTAGCTCGTCAACAAGGTACACTTGCAATTTTGTTCGCTTCTTGTCACAACAAGTCAAACTAACATCTTTGACAAAATCATCATGTATAAACATATCACATCAGGTTAGCTCAAACACAATCATCATAGATCAACATCACAAATCATATGTAACCATCATAAACCATAATCATAGATCACATGTAATCATCATATACCATAGTCATAAACCGTATGTGTAATAAAACTGAAATAAAATGATGATACTTATCCTTTCATCATTCCTTCTCTTCTACTTTTTTCTTTATTTCGTATGCACTCCAAATCGGTTGCCACACCAAACAAACACCCAATGCCTTCTCCTCAACCATGTGCACATACATATAGTGTACATCACACACATACAACTACACATGTCATACAACACCATGCGATACATGCATCTATACTCATACCATATGTACTGCATGTACACAGTACCATCTCTACATTGCAACCACTTGCACAATGTGTGCACAACATCACATGTCCACAACACCACCTGCACAATGTGTACACAACGCCACATGTAAATTGCACCACTGTACAACATGTACACAGTACCACATGCATGACACGTACACGACACCACATGTAACAACATCACATACACGATATGTACACAACACCACCTGCACACAGTGCCACTTGTACAACATGTACACAACACCATATGCACACAATACCACTTGTATAATTATGCACACAACACCATATGTACATAGCACCACATGTATAAAATGCACGCAACACCACATGTACATGACACTGCATATCCAAAATGTACATAGCATCATCTGTACACAACACCGCATATCCAACATGCACAAAGCACCATATGCATACAATGCCACATATACATCATGCACACAGTACAATATGTACATAGCACCACATATCCAATATATACATGCAGATAACATCATGCGCACAACAATTGTACCACACATCCAGAACCACATTGTCTCTGCCAAACAAACTTGCTTCTAGTGTCTTATCCATGCTTGTCACAAACCACACTGCTTCCATTTTGTTGTTATATCCCTTGGTATAGCCTGTCCATAACATAGACATAATATAATCACATAATATCAACTCATAACCATGTGATACTGACCTTGTATATTTTTCATGACTACTCTTCACAATTGATTCCTCGTAAGACCAGGAACCTCTTCATGCCATTTGCCTGCGTAAGAAATCATTCCTCCACAAGGACGATTTCTGATGACCTTGTTAAACAGTGACATAGATACATGGATACATGCATATATATACATAAACATTATCCTAAAACAATCATGGTCTTGTCAGACAATGAAATACATACATACATACATGTATACATATAAACATCAACATAATCATGATCACAACAAAATTGCCAGATATTATAAGGTCTAGGTTAGAAAACTTCCTTATTTGTGCACACCATGCACAACATTGAGAACAATTGTTCTCAACATAGCCAAGACATGTGACACCTCAGATCCATTTACTTTTCTACTTACCTTTCTCATGCCTATCCTGTCATCATCCACTTACCACAATGGACCTAACTAGTCCAACCGATTGTCATAGTCTTACCTTCCATTGCGCTTACTCATGCATCGAGCTTCATCTGGGTCTTACATCACCTATGGGTACCACACAACTTTCCCCAAGCTCCATCAATTCTTCCTCTTCCAAACCAATTCCCAATACTCAAAACATAAAAGGAAAGCCAATAAACAAACAAGAAGAAAACCATGAAAACCAATAATGATATGACACGAGACACATGCAAAATCGCAAATCAAGCACAACAATAGCAAAAGACCAAAAGCACCAAATTAACAATAGACACCATGACTCGATCCCCATGGTTCCCAAGGAAAGTCAACCTCAGCCTTCTTCAAGATTCATGGAAATCTCTCTTGCCATGCAACTCCTTGCATCATATTGCCATAAACACATAATGTCAGTGCATAACAAAACATAACAATACACCAGTTACCTTACCTTGTTGTGCCAAGTATGTTGCCTTGCAACTGAACACATCCATGCCATCTCTCATGGAACTCTAATTCCTTGACAAATCCACCTGTAACTAGAGACTAGCTAACATATCTATCAAGTACATGTTCATGAATCTAGGACATATCTGCATAATGTAAGACAATATTAACGTCAAGAAGACTTCCTGTATGCGAAGCACTCATTCGTTTGGAATTAGGGTTTCCAAACCTAGCCAAAGGAATTCTTGTCCAATTCCTTCCTTTCACCTTTTTACCTAGTTGTAATTTAGGCTTACTATGTATTGTCGCATCACCCAACTGTTAGTTTTAAAACACATCAAGTGTTACCTTGTCACACTAGTACCAAGCATGTTACCCTGCAACTGCTCATACATGTTAACCACATGTTCCAAATATCAAGACAATCATATCTATCGATTTGAAATCAACTTTTACAAACAATCATGTCATAACCCATAGTCAACTCATAGTCATTAGACATAATGCTACAACTGTCACCTACATTCAAGTACATATCAGTATGCTGCCTTGCAACTGAACACATCCATGCCATCTCTCATGGAACTCCAATTCCTTGACATATCCACCTGTAACTAGAGACTACCTAACATATATGTCAAGTAATTGTTCATGAATCTAGCACATATCCACATAATTTCAGACAATATTAAGGTCAAGAAGATTTCATGTATGCGAAGCACTCATTCGTTTGGAATTAGGGTTTCCAAACCTAGCCAAAGGAATTCTTGTCCAATTCCTTCCTTTTACCTTTTTACCTAGTTGCAATTGAGGCTTACTATGTATTGTCGCATCACCCAACTGTTAGTTTTAAAGCACATCAAGTGTTACCTTGTCACGCTAGTACCTAGCATGTTACATTGCAACTACTCACACGTGTTAACCACATGTTCCAAATATCAAGACTGTTGATTTGGGGTAGCATCGGATGTGCTCTAGCCACGAAATTTGGTGGAAAGGTTGGGGCACATGAGATCTCCAATACCTAGAAAGGGTTTGGGCAGATTCTAAACCTATTAGGAGATATTAAAATAATTAATATTTTTAATGGAGTCCCTAAGTCTAAACTTAGAAAAAATAAAATATTAATGTGTATTAATATGAATCTGTGTTAGAGTGGTCCAAAAGACATGGATCAAGACATATCTAATCTTAGGCGTTGATTAGGGACTTAATCTCGGTCGTTGAGATGTCAACAGGAAAATTATAAGAGGAGGCTTGAGGGTCACTTGGAGAATACATCATAGTGATAAGTTATTCTATTCTCTAGAGCGGGGTTTGCTAAGAGAGATACAATTAGCGATCGGGAGAGAAACTGAGGGGCATTGAGTACAGAGAGACAAAGAGGCTGAGATAGTGCCGAGATAGCAGCAGAGTAGCTAGAGAGAGACGCAGGAGCAACCAGTGCTCACACAGGACCACGCAGAGGCAGCTAAGTGTTGCGCATAGCACCAGAGGGGCCAGCATAGCTGACACAGAGGCTCAGAGAGCTAATGCAGGGCCTCCTGGGGCTGACGCAGGCCAAGATAGGCTGACGTTGTGCCAGCGCTAGGCTAGGAGAGGTTGACGCAGTCTAGATTGGGCAGACGTTGGGGTCTCTAGGGCAGATTGGTGCTGAGTAGCTATTGGAAGGATTATCTGAGGTTTCAGCCAATAAATTTGTCAGGAATCGAGAGGTATTACTGCTAAGGAAATTCTTTGTTGGGTAGGCTAGTTTCGGCACCCAGGTTGTACTCTAATATTGCTTAATAAGAAAACCCTCAGATAGTTGCACTGGTTTTCTCGCATTGGGTTTTTCTAGGGACATTGGTCCAAAAATAATGGTGTCATGTGGTGCGTTTGTTCTTGTTTCTTTTAGTTGCTGATCTATAATATGTTGAGCATGCACTGGTGTTTATCTTTAGTTTTTACTTTGTAAATAACTTGTTAAAGAAAAATAACAAGTAGGTAGCAATAAATTAGAAAAAGTGCATGAAGGGTTTATAAACTAAGTAAACTTCGAAACTTCAACATGGTTTTAGAGCGTGATTGCAGATCACAGGAGGACTAAAAGACATCAGCCGAGTGGAGCAATAGCAGTGCAATAGCCGAGCGGAGGAAAACAGTTGTCCCGAGGTGACAAAAGTTGTTTCTAGCAGTGCAAAAGCCAAGAAGTGTGATGCAGAGCCAGCCAGATCCACGCGAAGGAAGCCGAGAACTGTGCAGAGCCTTGGAGAGGCCAGCGTTGCTGATGCAGAGGGCCAAAGGGATGATGCAGGGCATCCCAGGGCTGGCGTAGTCCCATCTGGGGTGACGTAGAGCCAACGTGGGGCAGGGAGGGGCTGACACAGTTCATAGAGAAGCAGTTGTTGGAGTCTAGAAGGTGTTGCATAAATATTGCAAAGTGGAGCTGGTGAGGTACTATAGTTAGAACAATACCTGATAGAGCAGGGCCAGAGGAGTTGTTACTGAGGGTTTCTAGCTGAGGAACCTGGATCAGTAGTGCAGTTGCACAAGACGATCAGAGTAGGGGGCATCTTGATAAGCGACAAAAGGATTTCTAGGAGGGAAATCAGGACTCAGAGGAAGTCCATAAGAGAACTTCCAAATGGGAAGCAGAGACTCAGAGGAGTCGAACAGAGAACTTCCAGGAGGGAACTAGAGGAGCATCGTGACACTTCACAGGGTAAGAGACCAGGATAGACTAGATGGAGCATCGAACTTCGTAGTCTGGAAGGCCATAATCTTATCAGTGTTTGACATGAATCGTGTCAAGAACTTCGCCTTGAAGGTTATAACTATCCCATTCAACCCCAATGATAACGAAAAGTATGAAGAGGCGATGGCGAGGGCCAAGTGCATTATCCTTGATGGGGTCAAGGATCATGTGGTACCATATATAGCCGAGAAGGAAACAACAGTTTAGATGTGGGAGGCTCTCAAGAACCTATACCAACATACTTATGTGCAGAGAAGAATGTTGCACAAGAACCAGATGAGGTTGTATTAGATGAAGAAGGGTCAATCTATTGACACCTTCCTCGGAGGACTGAATGAGATCCGAGACTAGTTGACTACTATAGGAGTGACATCGGATCAGGAACTTATGGTGAGGACAACCCTGAATGCTATCTTAGAAGATTCGGAAATGTTTGTCCAGAGTATCTTGGGCAGAGGAACTCTCCTACCTTGGGACGAGATGTGAGCAGCTCTTTGCCAAGAAGAGATCAGAAGGCAGTCAAAGATAGGTAGTGGCAACAAAGGGATCAAAATTCAGCAAGAGGAGGAAGATGTGGCCTTAGCATCTGAGGGAAAGCAGCAGAAGCGGAAGAAGAAAGATCTCTCCAAGATCAAGTGCTTCCATTGTGGGGAGATGGGTCACTATGCGACCCAGCGCCCAAGGAAGAAGAGTAAGGGAGAGTCTTCCGAGACTAAGGTAGCGCCAGCACAGGCAGAGAAGGAAGTTTTGACAGACGATGACTGTGCCATGAGTACACATACGCCACTTGAGCAGAAGTGGGGAGACATTGAGCTATATTCAGGTGATGAGGGGCAGGATCCTTGAGGTACCCAACCTCTTGGATTAGACCTTGCTACGGGAGCCCCAACGAGGAGTAGCAGGACTAGATGAGTGGTTAAAGACGGATGTGGATGGAGCAGCAGAGAGAGATACAATGCAGGATTCCCTAGACAATGCAGAGCTAGTAGACTGTAGCAATGCGAGAGGCACATGAGTGTTGCACTAGTGTAGGAAGTCACAGAGAGGTGTGCAATAGTGCGAGATGCAAGGAATTGTTGCAACAACGTAGAGGTTAGAGATAGGGAGCACTTGTCAGCAACAGAGGGAGCTTCAACATCAGTGGATGTCTCTAGCCCAACGGGGAGGTCAGTTGGGAGATCAGTTACTTACTTCTCAGTAACTGAGTTGCAGTGCAGCAGTGGGCAACACGATGCAACATGATGAGAGGAGGTGCAGTGCAGATGCAGCACTGGGAGAAAGGACTAGCATTAATACGAATGCAAAGGGAGTTGTCGTACAGATGTAGCAGTGGCAGTGGCATAACCATGGACAACAGTAGAGGAGACAGTAGTGCAGAGGATGTTGGGTGGGAAGGCCTAGCATCAACACAAGTATCGATGCCGAATGATCAAAGTAATACTTAGTGAGGAGTATTGCTAGAGCACAGTCCTCGCTAAGAGGGAGTGTTGATTTGGGGTAGCATTAGATGAGCTCTAGCCACGAAATTTGGTGGAGAGGTTGGGGCACATGAGGTCTCCAATACCCAGAAAGGGTTTGGGTAGATTCTAACCAGCTTATGAGATATTAAAATAATTAATATTTTTAATGGAGTCCCCAAGTCTAAACTTAGGGAAAATAAAATATTAATGTGTATTAATATGAATCTGTGTTAGAGTGGTCCAAAAGACATGGATCAAGCCAGATCTAATCTTAGTCGTTAATTAGGGACTTAATCTTGGCCGTTGAGATGTCAACAGGAAAAGTATAAGAGGAGGCTTGAGGGTCACTTGGAGAATACATCAGAGTGATCAATCATTCTATTCTCTAGAGCGGGGTTTGCTAAGAGAGATAGAATCAGTGATCGGGAGAGCAACTGAGGGGCATTGAGTACTGAGAGACAGAAAGGTAGAGATAGGGTTGGGATAGCAGCAGAGTAGCCAGAGAGAGAGACGCAGGGGCAGCCAGTGCTCACGCAGGGCCACGCAGAGGCAACTAAGTGTTTCGCAGAGCACCAGAGGGGCCAGTGTAGCCGATGCAGAGGCTCAGAGAGTTGACGTAGGGCCTCCCGGGGCTAACGCAGGCCAAAATAGGCTGACGTAGTGCCAATGCCAGGCTAGGAGAGGCTGACGCAATCCAGATTGGGTAGACGCTAGGGTTTCTAGGGCAGATTGGTGCTGAGTAGCTGCGGGAAGGATTATCTGGGGTTTCATCCAGTAGATTTGTCAAACACTGAGAGGTATTATTGCTAAGGAAATTCTCTGTTGGGTAGGCTAGTTTTAGCACCTATATTGTACTCTAATTTTGCTTAATAAGAAAACCCTTAGATAGCTACACGGGTTTTCCCACATTGGGTTTTTCCGGGGACATTGGTCCAAAAATAATGGTGTCATGTGGTGTGTTTGTTCTTGTTTCTTTTAGTCGCTAATCTGTAATATGTTGAGCATGCACTGGTGTTTATTTTCAGTATTTAGTTTGCAAAATAACTTGTCAAAGAAAGATAACAAGTAGGTAGGAATAAATAAATAAAAAAGTGCATGAAGGGTTTCTAAACTAAGTAAACTTAGAAACTTCAATAAAGACAATCATATCTATCAATTTGAAATCAGCTTTTGCAAACAATCATGTCATAACCCATAGTCAACTCATAGTCATTAAACATAATGCTACAATTGTCACCTACATTCAAGTACATATCAACTATCTCAACACATATGTATGAGTACAATTATCTTAAAACAAGATAATTGTAACACATGCTCATATTATGAAATTCATCAAACATTCCACCAACTTGCAATCATACCATGTTAAATGAATCAACTAGATGATGTAATAGACACCAAACACTCAAACACCTAATAAACGACATAATCAAACAGTTAAGCACCAAGTATATGACGTAAGAAAACTCATACCTTAATGTATCTCAGGGGAGGCAATCTTGTGTGCACAATCAATCCATATTAGCACAATATATCTTCACAATATATTAACCCAAACATGAATAAGATCCAATATCACAAATTTGTCAGCTCATACCTTAATGTCGTAACCCTAACCATCTACATAAGTCGATCCAATTTAGCATGATACATATGACATCAATATCTTAATGTAATAACCCTAATCATTAAGCTAACTATCATTTAACAACAACAAGTTAACCTATAAGATAATTCATCAACAACATATAACATAATCATTAAGTTATCTAATATAAAACAACAATAGCAATGCATACAACTATAGGCTACTATCATTCTTGATTATCCGACACATGCATATAACTACACTGACCAACTAACATCTATAATGAATGTAACCATAACATCAAACGACATGTACATAAACCTAATGTATATAAACCTAATGCATATAATAATCCTTGACTTACATACCTGCATGCCAAACATACAATACCTGTATGATGATTTGCTCTTACCCCAAAGTCCAATGTTGTAACCTCATTATGATGATATGCATCTCCTGCTCTATCTCAGCCAACACATTAGTGTCTCAACATACTAATATCACTCTGATGATCTAAATTGCATACCATGACTTCACAAAGCATGTTTGACCTGCTATTCATGCATCAATATAACCAAGACCATACATGCATAACGACTGCATATAGACATATAACACATGAGTACAAAACCATATACACATCATTCTAGCTAGAGTCCACTCATCAATGCAAGGCCATATTAATATGCCATATTAATAATGCATGCTATGACCTCATGCATGACAACAACCATTTCTCCATTGTACACATTGCCACATGCAACCATTAACATGTATAAGCAATGCCTAATCAACTACACATACGCATGAACGCATGTAGTCGAGCATGAGTGATAAATTCTTGTAACCAACCTACAAGACCGATACATGTAATCAAACAACCAAGAATGCAAACTAACATACAAGGATGTAATCAAGCTGCATATAATCATATAACCAGTCAAATACTTATGATGATGCATTCCACAAAATCAACATCAAGTTCCTCATGACAACCTCACTATAACCATGATAAATCATTATGCAATGCAACATTCACATGGAATGCAAGTGTAAGAGACACACATGCAATTGACATGCATGCATGACCAAGCACCTTCGCCTAAGGAGAGCGCAACCATGCTCTGATACCACTCTGTAACAACCCCTCCTCCTAGGTCAATCGAAGCAGCCGACCAGGCGAGGTAAACATGCGACGAGATGGGTCACTATAAGGGATTCAACCTCCTTGGTGACCTTAAGGAAATAGAATCGCTAGAACATATCAAACAAACCCATCCACATCAATAACAACACCCTCAGGAGACATGTCAGCCACTCAGACATGCTGACCCTGAGTCCCACTGATGTTTTAAGCCTTTTATCCCCTGGTCGCTCTCATGTTATAGGCATGAAAACATCCAAAACCCAAAGTCACTTTCATAGGCCTATGTGCCAGCGTCCCTAGACTCTTTTCATCATACCTGTGCCAATTTCCTCATTATTTGAGCCACTTTTCTAGCCTAGAATCCTGGTCTCTGCCCATAACTTGTTACAACCTATAGAATCCATCAAAGACATTATCAAAATGCTAATAAATCAAAATCAACCTCAGGATTAGGCTTGAGCATCCCCAACCAAGACTGATATTCTGTCAAACACTTGGCATCAATGCAACTTACAGGTATAGGACACAAGACAAAGCATGAATGACTGAAAAAACTTATGAAACATAACCAGAAGGATCACCACCTTCTCCATTGAATTGTTATAACATCAATTAGGTCTTGCATCCATCCATTTAATAATTATGAGTAAATACATGAAATAACCATGACATGAACCAATCATATAACCATGCTTATAACCATATAATTATCAAAGATATGACAACCATTAAATCCACACATAAATCAATGCAAAAGTAAGAGAACTTAGCTTTTATTAATCATAGGCAAATCTGACCAGGTTCAGGACTTCCATGTACCACCCGACTGTAGACGCGGCTGGAACAAATCTTTATTTCAGCCTGTCACCCCTGTGCCATATTCCAAGCATGAATGTGGGATCTCATAGAATAACCAGTCCAAGAACAACCAAGGGAATCCAAAGGTTAACCACCTCAACCCTCACCAAACTGTGATCACACCAAACCCGATGCTTCGATCACAACCGAACCGAACTTTGAATGCCATCAGGAATCCATCACTATCCTTAAGGAATTTTTTGTCTCCTTGTCTCTCAGGTTTTATTACAATCCAACCCCCGATCACTACGCCCTAAACCGAGACCAGTCTCTCAGGATTTACCGTAATCCAAACCTGGATCACTAGGCCCTAAACCGAGACTCCTCCCTCAGGCTTTACCGTGTATCCCACCAAAATCGGTGAAGGGATTCCTAGGCCTTTGGGAATGAAACTTGAAACCACCTTCGCCTCGGATTCTGAAATCCATCTGGAAAACCAAAGCTCAAAACCGAGATAAACATCCCAACATACCATGGCATCCGAAAAAAGGCAAGGCTAAGCTGAAAACCACTGTCATAACTCGAAAAAACCATGTCACCAACAACAAGAGAACCATACACCAACATGCATATCCATGCATGTCCAAACTAGTTAGGAAATCACACATGCAAAAGGTTACCTGCAAGTATTCCTATTGAAGTTACTTGATCATCCTTTCCCTTCCTTGATCCTTGCTTTCTTTCCTTTCCTTTCTGCTTGCTTTTCCTTCCTTGATCCAAGGCTAGAGTGCTCCAAGAAAACTCTAAGTGACCAAGAGTGTGTGAGAGAGAGAGAGAATAATGAGAGAGCTCCAAACTTGAACTGACAAAAGGTTAGCAAAAGCTTGCCAACTGATCCTCAAAACCCTTTTTATTAATGAGGCCTCTAATTTCTTCATTTTCCATTATTTTCTTTCAATTTCCTCCTCACATGCAACCTGTGACCTTTCACCTTACTTTCCTCCTAATTTCCTTTATTTTCATAAATAAATGTGCCAAAAGTTCCTTTTGCCTTTGCCTTCGCCAATTTCCTTAGCCAAAAACACACATCCAGTGATGCCCACCAGGATATCTTTGCCCAACATTTAGCTTGGAATAAGTGTCCCTTTCCCATGGTCTTCTTTTGCCTTTATTAACTTTTATTACATGAAATTTTCATCATAGTTGTCACAGAGACGAGGGCTGCATGTAGAGGCTAATGCTCCCCAAAAACCATGGCCCAACTTCACAAATATTCTTCTTGTCTTTTAATATTTTCAAAAACCACAGTGAAGAAACCCCGTGCCATAGGGTAAATATTTAGCTTGTCTGTCAAAAGAGGCTTCCATGTCTCAGAGATCCATTTATGCAGATTAACTAGTTGAGGCCAAAACCCATTAAACCTACAAACCAAACCATTATTCGAAAAATATATTTCACTGTCTAAAGCTTCTTCATCCATAAGAACATTAAGAGAACAAATTTCTTACACCACCGGAAGACCAAAACCAAACTTTAGCATAGAGCTATACATAACTGAAGAAGAGCTAGCTTGACCAGTAGCCATACCTGCAAAAGAAAAAAAAATTATTTGCCAAATCACACAAATTCACCATTGAATGATCTACAAAAAATCCATTCAAACATAACAAAAATTAAGCGGCTAAGGTGGTTTCACCCTAACCATCACAAGGATTTCCATAACTCCTTCCATTAAGATTTTGTTTGTATTTAAATACTGATAACTATATATATGTATATTTTAAATTTTACACTATAAAATGGGGAAAAATAAAACCACAAACAATCAATTTTCTATTAATAAAAGACACCATTCCCTTATAGTGGTCCTATTAATATAATACTTAAAATATATTTTAACACACATATTACTATTAACCATACCTCAATTAATGAAATATATATTTTTTACATAATACATTATAATTAATATATAAAATTTTAAAATTAAAAAAGATTCATAACATTATTATTATCCTATAATCTTGCATTAATACATAAAAATATATTATCCAACTTTAAGTAGAAATATCGAATATCAACTCTCACAAATTGGCAAGCCCCTTAAACATAAAACATCAATTCTATGAGTCTATAAGTTATTATTTAATTAGGGAAATTAGAGGGCGAAAGACAAACGTTATATGTCGAAATAGTTAATCCCCAATAACGTCCGGGGTGAACACAAATTCCACGACTCACTGCGATGAGCTTTAGTCGATCTATCCTCGTTTTGTAATTCATATTCCGCAGTTTATTATACACACCGTTTATCAGGGAGGTTTAATTTCTGGCAGAATTTGTCTGAGGCATCGATTCTGTTCTGTCTGAGGCAAATTGATATCTCATTTCAATTTTAATTGCAAGCGATGGGTAAAAAACAGCACAGCAAGGATCGCATGTTTATAACTAGCACTGAATGGGCGACTGAATGGGGAGGAGCCAAGTCCAAGGAACTCCGGACTCCCTTCAAGCGCCTCCCTTTCAACTGCTGCGCGTAAGTTTCTGTTCATCAATAACATTAGAATTCAGGACCAAACCCTAGAAACTCGTGCAGGTCCACGGCTTTCTTTTTATTCTGGTGGCGCTATCAATATTTATTTAGACAAGAGATTGATGTATGTTACAATGCATATTGCAGGCTAACATTTACTCCTTTCGATGAACCTGTGTGTACATCCGCGGGGCATGTCTTTGATGTAATGTAAGTATTTTTTTTTATATATATTTTTGCTGTTTGGCAGGTCTTTTCACTCCCAATTGAACTTCCGAAGATCCTATGTACTTGATCTTGCGTTATTACGATATGGTTTGCAACCTTAAAATGAAAACAAGGGCACAAGAAAAGGTAGAAAGAGAAAAAAATGTCAATCAAATGTAATTCAAATAATCCTTAGTAATGAGACCAAAAATCTTGACACTATGCAAAAATAACACATCCAAATCTTGAAAATCTCATGTTATCTTTCGGATAACTATTTTAATGTTGGGGTCTGAAAGCCCCCTTATTTCCCCCTATGCTACTTCCCCTTGAGCAGTGATAGATGCAACATTATCCTTCTATGGACCTTCTAGTAACCCTCCAAGGGCATCGAACAAATTAGATGTTGTTGGGCGCTTGACAGTGTGAGCAAAGTTTTTCAATGCATGTTATGCACCTTTGGTTTTTCTAGGGTATCCTCAAGATCCGAGGACAACTTCGAGTTTTGAGGGGGTAGAGGGCTATTGGCCCTCCTACTGAGAGCTTGTCCTAGAAAGTTTGCCCTAAAAACTTGAACCCAACCTTCTTTGACATCATATTGGGATGAAGGCTAGATTAACTTGAGGAGGTTGAGGAGCTTTAGGGCCTAGAGGTTGGGGGTGTTAGGTTTTACATCCGAAATTCTATAGTAAGCTCTTTGGCATTTGAAACATGGATTAGGCAAGTTAATGTAACACATAACTTGCCTAAACATCTTTGTGTCAAGAGGCACACATTATATCGTAGTGTGTGGGGGAGATGTGTCACAAAGTGAGCAAGTCTAACGTTGACATCATGTTGGCTCTTCAGAGATAAAAGGAATAATAACATTTAATGTGTTAATGAAATATATAATAGCCTAGATCCTCCTTAACCACGAATTTATCAATCCTTAACAAGGATCAAATCCCTTGAGGTGAAAACTTTTCCTTGATTTTGCACCGTAAAAAAGGTTTACACCTCGAGGAATTTGATCCCTCTCAGCATTTGATAGACATGGAGTTTAAATGGATATAGGTTGGTGTTACCCACATGGATGTAAACATACTCCTTGATATCTTTGAACAAGCTAAACTTAAAACAAGCCCTTTATTTTGGTTGAGAATTGAAGTGTCTATGATCGTGACATTTAACATTGCCAATGGATTGGAGATTTGTGTGAGGAATGATTAGAATTTGCATGGCAATCCAAGAAACTTAACCCAAACAAGAGAACAAATATGGGAAGTATCCTCAATAGAGAATTTGGGATAAGTTATTTAATGTGTATAAAGACCACCCAATTTGAATTCACAGGCCTAAATCTTTTGTTTCTCATAACAATAGTATCAATCTCTAGTTTAAGAGTAAAACATTTCTAGATAGTATTGAGTCCCCTTTGGATAGTTTTGTGTTTGGACTCACATTGTTCCAACACAGATAGGGTTCAATCGCCTCCCATGCTTTTGCAAGGCTTTGAACCACAAAAGTTCCTTCTACTTTGGTTAAAGTGATGATGAACGGTTAAAGGCCTAGACCTAACCATGCTTTTTAACCCATTGGGTACCCTCATGAATGCAATTCTTGTGAAGACTTTTCTAGGCCATGTTTCCTTTGAGAGTTCTAATGATCCGCTTAGCACGAAGAGCTCGACTCGAAGTATGAGTCATGTTAATGGCCATAACCCTTGTGACCTTCATCATGCAACGAAGAATCCCTCTTGGAGGCTTGCAAAGTTGAAGGGAGTTTCCCAAAATTCAAATAATTGGTTAGGTCGAGCTCATGACTAGCCTTGGTTTAGAGACTAATCTAGCGTGACATGCATCCTCTATGTGTAGCACTATGTTTTTGTCTATTGAATATTAGTCCTAAGCTATACAAAAAATTTGTTGACATTCCATGGTAACAAACTCTTTCTCCTCAAGTATTGTGAAAAAAGAATTGTTGACAAAGTGTGCTTTAACAAGCTTGTTAACGTTAAACTTAGGTGGAGGAATTCCCTTGACAAGTCCTTGGGAAATCCTATGAACTATAAAATAGCCCAGAAGTTTTGCTGTCATCTCATAATTTAAGGTGTTAGTTGGTAGCCTTGTCAAATAGACCAAAGTAGATTAACTTCCTTAGATTTATTTTGGTTAACTTAGGGGTAATCCAAAGCATCTAAGAGTATTGATTTCCTTTAGATAATCTGGACCAAAGTTAAGGGATTTGAACATGGTTAGGATAAAGTGACCAAAACTTATGCAAGGAGCCCACACCATGCCCTCACAATTTGCAATTCTAGTATTTAAGATAAACCATCTTTAATAAAACTTATCTTATTAAGGTGAATATTATTTGATGCAATATAGTTTACTATTAATGTGAGAGGTTTGGCCAAAATCTTCTATGAGATATTCGAGAGGGTGACAGGACATCCAACTTGTGTTGAGATCAAGATTCTCAGTTTGGGGAACAAACTTTATAAAACCTTTGTTAAGATTGGATCCCATTGATTGTTTTTAGTAGCATCTTTGAAACAAGTTTGACCTAATAAAATCCCAAATGGATTTGTCGAAATCACATGGAAATCTGGAGAAGGAAGTGATCGACTCATCCAAGGTTAACAATTGACCACATAACATTGCCCACACATCAATTACCTTTTGTTGGACCATGTCAATACATGTTTGCATGGGCATCCTATGTTCCTCAGTGAGACCTTGAGGTTGAAAGACTATTATGTAGTCAGAAATAGATTCATTTTCAATATATTCTTGTTGAGTAAGTTTGTGTTAAACTTTTGGTGCTACTCCAAAAGTGTTTACACTATGCCTGGGGTTGCTTCATGTGATGTGGGATGCATGGTGTGTTGACTACCATTGGTTGTACCATGATGGACATACCACTTACACATTGAAGATAGCTTGGTCATGGATTACTATGCCTTGACTTGATGCTCATGTGTTGCACTTCCTTTCTGAGGTTGGAGGCCTATGTGGATTGGTGACTTTCTCCATGATGTGCACTTGGAGAGTTTGGTTGCTTACTTGGGAGGACAACTCACTTGGAGGAGGAGCATTGGGCATCTTGGAGGAGTGCATTGAGCCTTAGGTAGTATGGGGACACTTGGTTGCTTGCATGGGTGCTTGTACTTGACTTGACATGTTTCACTTGTAGTTCGAGTGCTCATATGTGGATCTAACTTGTTAATTTTAGGCAACAATGGTATG
Source organism: Pinus taeda (assembly GCA_000404065.3). Taxonomy (NCBI): domain Eukaryota; kingdom Viridiplantae; phylum Streptophyta; class Pinopsida; order Pinales; family Pinaceae; genus Pinus; species Pinus taeda. The sequence goes on from APFE031497896.1 coordinate 66,892, forward strand.
TTCTATGCTTTAGAGCAGTTTTACTTCAATTTCTTTATTAGCCCAATATCAATATCCATATTAGCAATCACATCAACATGATAGTAAAATGCATATAAAACATAAATATAAACAGTAGAAGACAAGCCAAGACAAGAGGACACAAGATGTGGCACCAGCCAGGAACAAACCCCAATGTGGGAACCCTTGATCAATTCTTCTTATATTCTTAAATAGTTCAGTAGAGAGAGAGATAGTACAATTTACAAATCTGATAATTTATGACAGCAGCAAAAGAGCCCTAACTAGAAAAGTCAATGCTGGTCAACAGGGCATATTTGACCCTCAATAAATTGGTCAACTTTAGTCAACTTCAGCCTCCAAACAACAAGATGAATCAAACCTCAAAAGAACCCAAAATCAGGTCAATCATATCTAGTCAAACAACTAACTTGCGGTCAGCCCTAGCTGCAGTCAACGCTGGGCAAAGTCAACATTTGGCCTCGATTTCTGTGACCATAAATGTGGCCTGCCCAAACAGAGAGGCCCCACAAAAACACAGTCAAAGGAGGTCAACGCATGCTGGTCAACACTTGGTCAAATTGTCCAGAAATTCAGTCTCCTGAAATTTTGACCTCCTGAAATTTCGCCGTCCTGAAATTTCGGCCTCTTGAAATTTCGCTCTCCTGAAATTTCGAACATGTGGAGAGAGTCCTAGAAATCCGTACCCAATCAATGAGGAGAGAGAGAGATAAGTGTGAAGATGAGTGTGTCCAAATGAGGCTAAGGTGTCATTTATTTATAGCAAACGTTGAGGATGAATAGACGTGACTGTTGGGCTTCTGAGCCTACATAAGTTTGCTGGCCAACTTTGACAATTTGTCCATAATCAAAATAAATTTATAATTTCATTTGTACATATTGGAATCGGATGATCTTTAGATCAATCCTACACCTCTCGGAGAGAGGAATCCAAGAAAAATATCAGTTGTCATAAATAAGATGACTCATGCAGAGTTTGGCCCCAGTTGCCAAATTTAACACGCCCTCTCAACTAGGGATAACTCCATCTGCTAATCCATTTGCCAATCTGTACTATCTCTGCCATCAATGCACTACTCTACACTGCTCTGCTCTACTAAACTATGAAGAAGAAGAAGTGATTGAGAATGTATCATACCATTCTCTACTGACCCGAAGTCAGTGCCAATCAAAGGAGAGTGTGTCATACCACTCTTACTGACCTAAAGTCAGTTCCAATCAAAAGAGTGTCTCATACCACTCTCATTGGCCCGAAGTTAGTTCCAATTGATCCCAGATCAATATCAGTCATCGTAGCATAGGGAATACGGTAGTACACGATGCGTCCATCGGTAGTACTATGGTCCCTATCCTCATTTCCCTACTCATTGGCCAGATGAGAGGTACTTCCCATGAGTCTTAGAGTGCATGGGTAGGATGTCTCAGCAGGAGAAGGATGAACCACTCATCCTGCCTACATGTTGCCAAGGGGTATCGCAGGGGAAGGCTGGACCATTCACCCTGTACACAACAAACCACTAGGGGAAGGCTGAACCACTCACCCTATGGTTGCTCATCGCTCCAAGAAGTACCCCAAGCCCCCTAGAGCTCCCAGAGCTCAATGTCCATCTCATACAGGACCCTCATAAGAGGGTCTCTCCACAACTCCAAGTTGTTCTTGGAAGGCCAAGAACTTGACCTTCCCGAGGGGTTTTGTCAGAATATCGACAACTTGCTCATTAGTACCAATGTGATGGAGCCTTATTGCTCCTCATTGTATCATGTCTCGTATTAAGTGGTACCTTATATTTATATGCTTGGAGCGATCATGAAACACGAGATTCTTTGATAATCGGATCCCACTCTGGTTGTCGCAGAGGATCATGGTGGTATCCAGCACATGTCCAAACAACTCATTGAAGGGCTTCCTCAACCAGACAACTTCACAGGAGGCCATACTAGCAGCTATGTATTCAACCTGGGCGGTGCTCAAGGCAACCGATTTCTGCTTCCTGCTCATCCAGGATATTGAAGCAGAACCCAAAGAAAAACAACAAAAGTGCTCTTGTGATCCACCACACTGCTAGCCCAATCAACATCAGAATAACCATGCAACCTCACATCTTCGACAATTTATCTCAGTCCATGAGTGATTGTGCCCCGAAGATATCTTAGAAGATTTTTGGCACCAATCTAATGTATATGATGAGGCTCAACCATATATTGGCTCAATGTGTTAACTGCAAAACATATGTTCAGACGGGAGATCACCAAGAACATCAGCACTCCTATAACTACCACATAACTTATTAAAGTTAAGTTCCATCGGAGTAGTCGCAGGCTTGCAGTCCACCATCCCAAATCTTTCCAATATCTTCACAACATATTTTCCTTGAGAGAGGAAAATTTCACCTAGCTTTTGCCAGACCTCCAACCTTAGGAAATAGTGCATCGGTCCTAGGTCCTTCATCTGAAATTTAGAAGCCAACTCACTCTTACATTTGTGAATGAGAGGGTCTGCACATCCATCAACTCTATGCTTGATTTTGTAGAGCCACATAGAGGTGACAACCGATTTGTCTTGGGGTCTAGGGACCACATCCCAGACATCATTCTTCATAATTGACTCGTATTCTTCATTCATAGCATCCTTCCATACTTGATGCTTCACGACTTCTTTGAATGATGAAGGCTCATTTTGAATGATAATGCTCATGGCGGTCAAATATCCTTGATACCTGTTCGTCTTCTTGCTTTCACGGAAAGTCCCCCTTGGTGCAATGTGTCTCTCGACATCTTCGAGAGTCTCCTTAAGCCATGAGGGTCTCCTTTTGGAGGAGGAAGGTTCATGAGGAGGAGGATTAATAGGATCCATAGGTTCATCAACATTAGGCATCGCTTCGTCTTCTTTTGCACCCTGATTTCCGGTGTCAGCTTCGTTGCCCTTCCTTAGGATAGGAAGGTTGTTGATCTTCCTGAGGGCCATATCTTCGTCGAAGGTGACATCATGACTTATCTCAACTTCCTTTTGATCAACCACATAAATTCTATATCCCTTAGAATTTTCACTATAGCCCACAAAGATTCCTTTCTTCCCAGATGCACCCAATTTGCTTCTTTTCTCTTTTAGCACATGAAAATATATGAGACTTCCAAAAATTCTAGAATGAGAGACATCGGGTTTCTTACCAGTGAACATTTCTTTGGGAGTCTTGGAGTCCAATGCTTGATGAGGGCATTGATTTTGAACATACACAACGGTATTTGCAGCTTCAGCCCATTGGAACTTCGGAAGGCCTTGATCATGAAGCATGGCACAAACTGCTTCTACAATAGAGCGATTCTTCCTTTTAGCCACACCATTCTACTTAGGAGTGTATGGTATTGTAGACTCCCTCTTAATGCCAACTTCTCTGCAATAATCTTGGAATTCATTGGATTCGTACTCGGTCTCATTATCAGTCCTCAATATCTTGATTTTCTTCTCAGATTGGTTTTCGATCAAAGGCTTTGAAGTGTCGGAACTAGGTGAACACTTAATCCTTCTTCTTCAAGAAGTAGATCCAGGTCTTGCGAGAATAATCATTCGTAAAGGTGAGATAATATAAGTATCCTCCCAAAGAGTTTATGAGCATCATACTAGATATGTCGGAGTGGATCAATTGCAATATATCTGTGGTCTTGCTATTACTTGAGGGGAATGGTCCCCTTGTAAGTTTTCCTTTGGCACATCCCGGACATACACCTTCATGCTCTACTTTGAACTCGCGCATACCTGTCACCATTTGTCTCACATCGGGTAGGCCCTTATAATGAAGATGCGCAAACCTCCGTTGCCATTGTTCAGATTGTAGAGATGTGTCGCAAGACATGGCTCCCAATGGACTTCGTCCAACTTGATACAAAGTGTCAACCCTGAACCCAAGAGTAAAAGCATCTTTAAGATTTCTTTTCCAAACATGTACCTTTCCATCAATGAATGCCACCTTGAATCCTTTGTCCTCCATGGCTGAAATGGACACTAGGTTCTTCTTGAGATCAGGTACATATAGTATTTCTTGCAAATGAATAGTGTTACCTTGATTCAATTGAAGGGTAGCATTCCCTACTCCCTTCACGGGATAGGTGGCATTGTCTCCAAGGATGATCCCAAGTTTGTCTCCTTTTCTATTAGATTAGCGAGGGCTTCCTTGTATCCGGTGAAGTGCCTTGAGGCACCACTATCAATCAGCCAATTTCCAAAAGTTTTCGGAGGAGAGGCAGTGGAGAGGATGATATAAGATAGTACTCTTTTTGCTTATTGTTAACAACATTGGATTCTTCATACTTGGAATTCCTTGATTTCTTGGAGGGTCAACCATTTCCTTAATGTCCCGCATTCCTTTTTCCTTTGCCATTGGACCTGCCATTCCTTTGATCATTGTTGTTGAAGTTGCCCCTGAAATGATTGTGATCATCATCATGCGATGTGTCCCTTCTATTTGGACACTCCCTTGTATAGTGGCCAAACTTATTGCAAACAAAGCGTCTTCCCTTCCTTCGATTTTTGAATCCTAGTCTTCCTTGACTTTGCTTCTTTGAACCTGCATTGTTCTTCCTCTTGGCATGAGCGGAGAATGCAGTGGGGTTGCTCCACCATTCTTGTTTCTTCTTGAATGCATCTCGACATCAATTCTTCGAACCTTGGAATTCGATCATTGTTGAGTATGGTGGTTCTAAATACATACCACTCAGGTGGGAGTCCTCCAAGGGTGGTGAGAGTAAGTTCCCTGTCAGGAATGACCTCTCCAATCGAGAGTACGTCATTCTTGATCTCAGTAATCCTCAAGAAATAGGATTGAATGTCCTTTTCCTTGCCCTTCTTAATATCCTTCAACTTATTCTTGAGAAATAGAATTTGATTAGCATTACTAACCTTGAACATGCCGACCAACATGTCGTAGATCTCCTTGGAGGTCTTCAATTCAGAGATATAGGCCACCAGATGATTGTCAATGGTATCCCTGATAATCTTCTTTGCTTTGACTTCAGCCATATTGTACTTGGTCTTCGCAGCAACCGGTGCATTTGAAGGAGGCTCAAGGATTTTACCCTGCACAGAATCCATTACTTCTTTTTCTTCCAAGGTCAAATCAAGATACATCTTCCATCCATGATAGTCAAATTTATCATGGAGCTTGTCTTCAGTTGGGAAGTAGGATGAGGAACTCATTGAGCCTTTTGTCCTTGTCCAACTGTCTTTGGTGATTGCTCTTTCACCCTTGCTTGGGCTTTGTCTTCACCTCAGCTTTGATACCATGTTAATTTTAGGCAACAATGGTATGTTCTATGCTTTAGAGCAATTTTACTTCAATTTCTTTATTAGCCCAATATCAATATCCTGATTAGCAATCACATCAACATGATAGTAAAATGCAGATAGAACATAAACATAAATAGTAGAAGACAAGCCAAAACAAGAGGACACAAGATGTGGCACCAACCAGGGACAAACCCCAATGTGGGGAAACCCTTGATCAATTCTTCTTATATTCTTCAATAGTTCAACAGAGAGAGAGATAGTACAATTTACAAATCTGGATATTTATGACAGCAGCAAAAGAGCCCTAACCAGAAAAGTCAATGCTGGTCAACAGGGTAGATTTGACCCTCAATAAATTGGTCAACTTCAGTCAACTTCGGCCTCCAAACAACAAGATGAATCAGCCCTCAAAACAACCCAAAATCAGCCCAATCAAATCTAGTCAAACAACCAACTTGCGGTTAGCCCTAGCTGCAGTCAACGCTGGTCAAAGTCAACATTTGGCCTCGATTTCTGTGCCCAGAAATGCGGCCTGCCCAAATAGAGAGCCCCCTGAAATTCGGCCTCCTGAAATTTCACTCTCTTGAAATTTCAGACGCGTGGAGAGAGAGAGGCCTAGAAATCCGTACCCAATCAATGAGGAGAGAGAGAGAGAAATGTGAAGATGAGTGTGTCTAAATGAGGCTAAGGCATCATGTATTTATAGCAAACGTTGAGGATGAATAGACGTGGCTGTTGGGCTTCCGAGTCTACATAAGTTCGTTGGCCGACCTTGACAATTTGTCCATAATCAAAATAAATTCATAACTTCATTTGTACATGTTGGAATCGGATGATCTTTAGATCAATCCTACACATCTCGGAGAGAGGAATCCAAGAAAAATATCAGCTGTCATAAATAAGATGACCCATGTGGAGTTTGGCCCTAGTTGCCAATTTTAACAAACTATTGTTCAATTAGGATGCTTATTGTGGACTAGGTCCACTTTGTTATTGTTGCTCTCCCTCATCTTCCATATAAATAAATGGAAGAGAGTCTTTTTCACGTATTCATTCATTTTGACTCATGTAATCACATGCCTATGGTAAAAATGAGAAGCTAGAGCAAACTAGACTTTGTGTACTCCTTTTCGTTGTATCTGCTCTCTTTTCTCTTTAATGCGAATTTGTCCCTTTGTACTCTTTTTCAATGTTCCATCGAGTTTTCGGGATGGGGAAACACGAGAGCTGGGATACGCACAAGGGGGACGTATATAAGCAACCCCAAAATTTAGGGAATTTTCGGGGAAACGCAGGGACGTTAGAGTCATAAAAATTAAA